>UZAE01000191.1:0-31130 GCA_900617975.1 Rodentolepis nana | reverse complement strand
TCCAAGCAAGCGAGTGATAAGATATCATTTACTTATTTATATCATATGGCAGGCATTTTGATAGTTATCATTAGCCCTGTAGTTGACTTCAGGCTTCACAGAGGGGAGGAGGAACATCAAAGTGAAAAAAGTCGAGAGGGGGTGGGAATAGAAGAGTGTTTCAAAGATGTAAAAGAGATGGACACAAAGGTAGAAAAAAGGTGTGATGAGTACTATGGAAGTAGTCGGATATGACGTAGAGTGGGGTGATGGTACTTTGAAGTCAGAAGTCAACTGCCGATTGATAGACATTTTTGCCTTATGAGTATACGTTGCCCAGGGTGCACCACTTGGAGGTAAGTCTATCGTACACCCCGCGAGTGATAAGATATCGATCTTCAAGAACGAAGCTTTTCATTTTCTTGGCTCGTAGCTCTAATTCGAAAGAAAGTGCGTAGCAAGTTTTAAGCATTAGAGGGCTCTTTCCTGCTTATAGACAAGGCGACAAAACTGGACGGAATCTAAATGCCACATTTGGGTTCTAACTAAAGTTATTCACTAGCTATTTATTAACAACCAAAGTTCTCAGGTCTTGTTGCTCAAGGTGCATCTAACTGATTAGTGGTGAGTTACAAGGAATGCTTATTAAGGCATAAAATTTACAGGTTAGCCAATATGGCTACCAGAGCACGTCTATAGCTACATTTAGCCCTTAAGCCAATTTTACACATGAACTTCGTGGGTAGTGGTCATAATGGATCGAGGACTGAGACAGCTAGTGTAAGTAAATGGGGAGAAAAAGGGTTGACAGATTAACCACAAGGACGGCACGATTCAGAAAATAGCGATACTTATGCTTCTTTCCTTTGTAGCATTCAATCTTCGACTTGCGGAGATACACAGATCAGGGCAAATTGCTGCCCTATATGGATGTCTTCCCCCTTCCATTCTATTTAGTTCTTCGCGACGTTACTGCGCTACCCCAGTTGCTTGTCGAGGCTCTTCGACAGTGGTTTGAACTCGCTTCGGCGACGGCAGAAGGCTCTGGAAGCTCATTGAATGGCGCTTCGTCGTAGAGAAATTATTCATTTTCTTATCGTATATGTACATTTAAGCCAATCAGGTTTGTACAGAGATGATTCACAAAATAAAATGAGGGAATAAATAGTTCGTTATTGTGTTTTATATATGTTTATTGAATTCTTAGGAGTTATTTGTTTTGATTAGTCGAGTCCAAAGTGGTTAGTTTAAAGTCGTTCAGTTAAAACTATGTAAGTTAGTATTTTCTTGCTATCTTGGTCTCTGGAAAAATGTCATCAGTGTTATGGCCAAGTTACTTGATCACGAAACGCGAGGGACAAACTCATCGAAGTAATTTTTGGAATGCAAAGCCGTGAACTCTCCTCCGCCAAGTAGAGTGCGTTAAATGAATCCAGGTATTGAATCGTGTAGGCCACTGCGAGGCCTTGACTTTATTCCCCCTATTTTACTCATATTAAGCAACTTTGCTTACACAAAGAAAATAATTGAAAAAATCTCCTATGCAACTTATTTCGTTTCCTCTTTACCTAGCTGCAAGGTAAAGTGGTTATTACCTTGACGCAACATAGACGTCCTCACCTTATCTCTAGACTCGTTGAAATAAGTGCTAAAGAAACAATAAAAACAAAATCGGCAACCAGTACTGATAAGACTCGATCGCTTTCAAATAAAATCTCCAACTCCAATATGTATTTTTTAAATATCTTCACATTTTCTAAGATGCAGTGAGGGCTATCGCGATTGCATACGTCGATGAATCCCCCCCGAGGTCTTAAACCGTCACACAAATTGCAAGCCAGCCGGGATTGGGATTGTTTTGAATTATTACATTGGACAATAATAAACGAATTTTTACATAAATATAGGCTTATTAAATGCTTAATCAGCAGTTAAAAAAACAGAATAGGGGAAATGTTTGTATGAATTTGGATATAAAAGCAATTAGTCCTATTTAAGTTGATGCAGTCTTCCAAGGTGGAATAGATGTCGCATTGTGGGTCTGCCGTGAGGACAGTTCTGAAATAAATTAAAAAGGAATTATTCTTTTGATCGACATCTATTCATATAAAAAGAATTGCATTTAGAAGCTAGGTTTGGCACTTGCCCAGGGATGTTCCATTGAGCTCATATTAGAGACGATCTGTAAATTGAAATGTGCACAGTTCCATGAGAACACTGAGAGAAGTGATAGGTTGGAAAGCATGGAGACAGCGGAACTTACTCGATTCATCTGCTTGTGGTCGAGGGAGGTGCCAATCATCACAGCACTTCGACAGGCACGTGAAGCCAGAATATCACGAAGACGAGAGGGTCTGCAGTTTCTTGACTAAATCAATTTTTTTAAACAAGTTTTTGAACGATCGTTCTGTAGACAGTAATGCAGATCCGTGGCAATAAAGTATAATACCAAGGCACTTAAAGCTTTGTTTAAAAATAGGTGTCAACTTACCAAGCCTTCACATAATACAAAAAGCATTTCCTCGACATCTAAAAAAAAGACAAGTGAAATGAGTAAGTAGTTGAGCGAACTTAATAAACGCAAATTGACTTACCAGTGGGACCAAAAATTTTGCCCTCACTCATAGGCGCTGCCACTAGGCGAAATCGTTGACCCAATGGAGCTAAACAAGAATACAAGTGTATGAATAAACCAATAATAAGTGATATTGACAAACAACAAACAAAAAAAAGAAAATAAAAGGTAATACAGCTGGAGTAATGAATAGAATTTGAAAAAAAACTAATTCTTACAGTACCATACCGTAGTGACGATGGAATCTAACTATAGGAACAGTAAGACGTATATTTGTTGGAAATACATTTACCATTTTCATCAGCAGAAAAGACAAAACCAGACTTTGAGAAGACATCCATGTTTTCTTCCAATACATGTTCTTGAACGGCATTAAGGGTGAGCTGTTGGGGTCTAAATATTGCAGAATTATCGTTGAGTAAATGATAAACTCATACGCAACAAGGGGCTGGCTGGTGAATTCATGATTTGCACAGAGATTTTCATATCGAAATTTCTCATCACTCGCGTGCTGGTCCACAATAAAAAGATCATCTCGATATTGGCATATGATGAAACCTTTGTTGAACTGACCAATCACTCGCATATCCTTGAACCATTCTCTTCTAAAATGCGCGATTTAAGATATTTACAAGTGTATATTTCGGGTGGACATTTGATTATATCAACTTATGTTTCCTCTACGTCATCGAGTGCAGAGTTTATTGGCTAAAAAATAACTTACCGAAAGACAGTGGTTAACTCGGATTGAGCGGAGGAATCAGTGAGATTTGCATGAAATTCCCCAGTGGTTGGTATTTCCGGGGTTTCAGGAGATGATCCCTTTGATGTCCAGTATTTTAACAGACGTCCCAACGAGAAGTCAACTTTAACACGTTGGCGATTGAGCTGTGGCTAAAAGAGAATGAACTTGCTCAATGTGATTCCCTTCGTAATGAAGAACTACATCACAAATATCAGTAGTCAAAGACCCAAAACCCAATTTGCCAGGCAATCAATCAATGCCTTACATAGTTAACTCATATAAGATACAAGGAGTAAGATCTTTCATAATAAATAGAATGAATGTAACAGATTTATTACATCAAAGTCATTTAGATCACTTATAAACCATAAACCAGATTAACTCACCAAGCGATTGTCATAGCTCTTCCTTGCCGAGTTACCCGAGAACACAGGTCGTTGTGAAGTCAACGGAGTTGAGACAGGCGACACAACGCGAGGCCTTTTAGAACTCGGAGGTGACTGAGGGGGTTGTGATGAAGATGGAGGAGAGACCTTGATATGTTTTGAAAATAAAGGCCGTTGAATGAGTTGTTGGCTAGAATGGGACTCATTTTTTACACTGGAAGCAGTAAAACAACTCGACGGACTAGGAAGACCAGCAATGGACTGTTCAGCAGCCGGATCTGCGCATCCGAGAGTAGCAGTCAAAGCCGCTTTTAACTTCATTACCACCGCCTTTTCCCAGTGCAAAAGGAGCTGGCGTTTGTCAGGTGACAAATTAACGTCAACTTTCGCTAAAAGAGACGCGAAAGCTTAACAACGCCGACTAAGTAACTGAGATTTTTAACCCATGATCATGAATAAATAAACATAACCTCTACGCAGTAGTTCCGATTTTATTTCAACTAAACTAACTTCACTACAGGAATGTGCTAATCATGTTCTCCAATTTGGCAATAAAAAGCCCGTACACGAGCCAATTAGAAATTTAGAGAACCTTCTATGACTAGATGGTGAAAAAAACTAACATTTTGGCACTTCCACAAGAAGAATTAGTACTGGAAACGCTGAAGTAGTACTCCTCGATGGCATTCCAAGGCATTGGGACGAGGAGAGAAGGGACTCCCGACAACACCGTCGCCAGATATCTGTGGCTAGACGAGTGAATTGTGGAAGGTCACAAGGCCGACCATTAACACTTACAAACTGTCGGTCCCCTGAAGATCGGCCGGTGTTTTTGGAACACCCGGAAGTAGGAGGAGCAGATATAAAACCAGAAATTCTAACCAAGAATTGAAGAATTAAAAATTGATATTACTTTATGGCGTCAAGTTCTTCCTTGGAGAGCTTTACATTGTACTCCTCGATAAGGTTTTCGGAAATTAAGAAATCACTACGAATTTCTACCAAAGAAGTGAGCTGAGCTTGGCCATAAACAGCTGCAATGTTAGAAGATATAGACCTCCCAGCCATATTGGAAACAACAAGCGTTTTAACTCTAGATATAAAATTTAATTATATAAAAGCAAAGCCTACCCCTTCTTGTCAATTCGATAGCAAGAAACATTGACATCCGTTAACGAAAGGCAATAACTTGAGATGAGAGTAACAGCTTGAGCAAACTCTTTGGCTAAATGAGTAGCATCAGTTAAATGGCGTCTTCGAACAGGGAGATTATGGAAGAGCCTTTCAACACAGACTGTAGTTCCACGACTACGAGCTAACGGCCGACGAGATTTCAAATCTCCAGTGTTGGAAAATTCCAATCGAATACCAATTTTCGACTCTTCAGTTTTGGTATGAATTGAAACATCACTAGAGAGGTCATAAAAAATATTCAGAAACTTACGAAACTTGGCATAATGAGAAAAGGGCTTCACCTCGGAATCCAAATGAAGAAATTTTCGATATGTCATTGAAATCATGTATTTTGGACGTGCTATGGCTCTTTCCTAACATATTAACTTAAAGAATGGGACAAACCAAGAGTGTCGAAATCTGCCTCATTTATGCCTGATCCGTCATCTATAACTTCTATTAGATCGGATCCAAAATTTCTCAACTTTATTTCTATTGTTAGGGAAGAAAATAAATGAATGAACAATCGTACCGATCTTTTTAGCTCCAGCGTCAACAGAATTCTCAATTAGCTCTTTTATAGCAATCCCTAAAGTCAGCACAACCTGACTCGAGCAAAGTTTATGTATCGAATTGTTATCAAGAAGCTTTATACTCCGCATTTTCCAACAGTAAAAACCGTTAACACTGTACGAGCCGCCAATTCGATTACATAGCTAATGATGAATGCAATAAACATATTTGTAATATTCCTGAGATTAAGGGTATTCTTTAAATATTGTCAGTCTCAATAACTATTTAAATGCTTAACGATAAATATTTTTGTAGACAGTTTAACAGAATACGCTGTTTTCAATGGTAGGAATCATATATGAAAATTCTCAAACAATTGTGAACTAAGATAAATATTTTTGATCAAATTAGACCACATATTAGTTTCTGCTAATACCCACCTCTAAGTGCCCTTATGCCTTCAGTGCATATAATAAATAGCTTCAAATTAATATCTTAATTACCAAAAATAAGTCCCGCTTAATATAGCAATAGGAGTGATATTAAAATGATGAAACTATTGAGATATGAATGATACGTAGTGGAGCAGTTACAAGTACGAAAGGGTATTTACGAGTTTTAAACTAAGCAGGGCGTTAACTTATAGCTTTGAATCAAATGCTAATGATGGCTTCAAAGCTGATAGAAACTCAAATATCGCAGGAATTGCATTGTAAATCTGCGTATTTATAGGCTAACACAAACGGCCACTCAATAAAATCAAACAATTTTCATGTTTGAAAAACTCATACTCATTTCCAGACTGGAGTACCTGAGCGCCTCTTTTATTTATTTTAATTTAAGAATTCCAACTATGTAAGATTATGAAAACAAAATGGGATCGGTTTACATATTTAGATTTTTTCGAAGGTTCGTTAAATTGCATATTCAATTTGATAGAAATAACTAGATAAATCCGAAGCCTATCATTTCATACGGTATAAATGACAGATTAGGGTAAATATTTGACCTTCAAATAGGTTGCTATGGTTTCAATAAATTCTCATGCTTTAATCTCAACAGCTGATTGCATTTGCTATCACACTTCGTCCTTAAAGTCGCAACAAAATAAATGGCATCAGGAATATTAAAGCTTAGCCATGCCTTTGGATTTCGAACTGGCGTAAATAATTCGATACTATCTAAAGATGATCGCACAATAATATATCCTTGCGGATCAAATATTGTGCTCTTTAACCTTGAACGAAAAAGTCAAAAATTCATATCTGGATTAGAAAAGAGTAATGGAATGTCATCAATGGCTATTAGTCCAAATCGTCGCTACCTAGCGCTAGCTGAGAAAAAGAAAGAATGTCCATGTATATCTATTTATGATCTCGCATCACTTAACCGTGTGAAAATACTTCGAGGGATTGGCCTTAACACAGATGAATTTAAGAGCATAGCATTTTCACCTGACTCTACTTACTTGATTGCACAAGGTGGTGAACCTGGTTGGGTTCTGACCTATTATGAGTGGGAAAAAGCCAAAAGAATTGCATCGGTCAAAACCTCGCAGTTTAATCGAATTTATGATGTATGTTAAATGGTTTAAAAATACTATTTCTCCATAAGGTGTCGATTAACCCATATGACAGCACTCTAATTTGTGTGACTGGAAAGGAGACATTTCGACTATACAAATATAATGATGAATTTATTAAACCCGTTGGTCACTCTCGTGTCGACAGGCATAATATTCGATGCCATGCTTGGATAAGTGACGATCGAATTGCAATTGGAACGGTTGAAGGAAAGTTGTTATTGATTAAGAATGGTGAAGTGCTTGAGGAACATACTATCGTTCCTCCTGTACCAATAACATACGAGGAGTATGTAGCTGTATTTAAAATTATTACTTAAATTTTAATAGTAGCGTTATTTATCACTCCTATATTTACTTGAATTAGGAGCTCTTCATCGTCGATTAGCTCAGATGCCGTTTTGGAGGGTGTAACAGCAATCGCAGCTGCATCAAACTTTATTTTTGTGGCCTGTGCACAGGGTGCTGTCCATTGCTATAAGTATAATCCAAACGCTGATCAGTTACGTCGTCGTAGACGAAGATCCATTGCAAACTCTGATGATACAAAAAATCAATTATCATATTATAATTGTGTGAAGCAAATTCGCATTCCAAATGATCGTAAACTGAATGATGGTTCTGACGATTCAAGCAAATGGATTATAACCCAACTTTGTGTAAATTTTCTTGACGAAATTAATCATCTGTTTTTAGATTACTCCATCGGAAGAGATTCTAATTGCGGGAACAGAGTCTCATCAGCTTTATTACTACGATTTATCCTCTGAATATGAAGTGCAAGAAACCATGGCGGAAAATGAAAATTTTGAACAGATAATGGATGATCGGCCCGTTGAGAAATCGAAGGAAAGCGAATCACAATCTGAACCCGCCCTCAAGATTGATTATTTCCGACAATTAGCTCAGTCGTTTCACGAGGGTCAAATAGTAGGCCTCGATATCTGTACGAGAAAACCACTTATTGCAACTTGCGCAACTGATAATACAGTGAGAATATGGAACTTCGAAACTAAGTGAGCTATCATAATTGATAATACTTCGATGATAATCATATCATTTCGATACTTTCATGCACATAATCCATTTTGCAATGAAAGTTTTTCAAAACTTGAGGCATTGAAACGGATCTCCCTTTCATAAATCTGAATTTTTAAGAAGGAATACATAATTATTTTCTTGTTTTAATTTGCTTATTGCAATTGTGAATTATGAAGACATGATTACAAAATGAATTGGCAGAGCTTAAAGCACCGATGTAGTTGGCGACCTAGCAATGCTTTGATCTCTCCTATAATGTTGAAGTTATTAGAATGAACCATTTCATTAAAACTGGAAAATTAGTTTGCCGACATGGTTGAGTGAATTTGCGTGCATAATACTACAGGTTGTCAGGCAAATCATCTCCCAAATATTGAAATTGTGCAAGTTGGAGCAGCAAAGGGGATGGAACTTAGCGCCACTAAGCTGCAGACCTTTGCTTTTTGATCCAGTTTACAAATTGAAGTTGGTCGGTGCACTGTAAAATGACAAGGAGATAATCAGGGAAACAAGAGTTAGGTTGAAGGTGGAGTCATGGCAGCAATGACGTTAATTGTGTAATTTGAGGGAAATCAGCCAGGGGATTTTTATGTACTGTCTTCTAATCTTAATTTCATCTTTTTTCTTTCCTTTTCAATAGTGATCTTGATTTATACAAAGAATTTCCAGAGGAGGCCTACAGTATAGCACTTCATCCTCTCGGCCACTTCATTTTAGTAGGCTTCAGTGACAAGCTGCGACTATTGAATCTCCTAATTGACGATATCCGAAGTTATAAAGAGTTCCCCATCCGAGGTTGCCATGAGGTAAACTAATCGTTGGACATGACATTAGGGACTCTAACTTGTCAGGTTTAGTTTAAAATTCACTTCTGTATGGAACCCTTAGTGTGCGTTTAGCAATGGAGGTCACCTATTTGCGGCCGTTCAAGGAAACAACATTCTTCTCTATTCCGCCATAAGTTTTCAACTCCTCAATACACTTAAAGCTCATAATGGGAAGATTCGATGCATACTGTGGAGTTCAGATGACAGCAAGTTGATATCCTGTGGTATGGATGGTGCAATTTACGAATGGGACCCTTACACAGGTAATTAATAATTCGAAATAAGTTGTAAAATCAATCAATTTCACTTTCTCCATCATCTTTATAGGTAGAAGAATAAGTGAAAATGTCATGAAATCTTGCAGTTATACAAACGTTACGGCTTCTGAAGACGGTAAGATGATCTACGCTGTGGGTTCAGATAGGAAATTGAAAGAGGTCACTGATTCAACAGTACGTGGCAACTAAAGCATTTTTTACAAAATTATTCTTAAAACAAAACTTGATAATCTATCCTCCTTAATACAGATAGTCCAGAGCATAAATTCCGCGGATATGCTACTCACAACCGTCGCACTCTCTCGTAATGGCAAAATGCTCGTTTGTGGTAGTCAGGATGGCCACGTACGATCCTACAAGTACCCCTTCACGGATAAGCATGTTTGGGATGACTATGTGGGTCACAGCGGTCAAATTGTGAAGATGAAAATAACTCTGAATGATGAGTACCTGGTCACTGTTTCAAGTGACAGTACCGTCATGATATGGTCACTTCAAGAGCGACACGCCAGAAATGTCAAAATTGAGAAAGAAACTGCATGGGCTGAGGAAGTCCTAGTTATGCGGTCAGATTTGGCAGAAAAGGTTAGCTCTTTTTCCCCAATATTCAGACTTATTGTTTAGTAGACAAGAGAATATTAAGCTTTATGCTGGTGTTTGTACTGGGCAATTTTTCAAAATGGGAATTTGCTGTTCCCGTAGTGCTTTTTTTGTAAATTAAAGATTTCCTAAACTGTTTAAGAAAGCCGAATTTCTGTCACTATGATCTGTCTACCCAAAGATATTGCGTGACTACAGTGAATAGATCCGGAGAGATAATAAACTAAACATAGGTTGTTTATAAAGACCAATCGCCAACGAATAATTGACTCTAAGGATTGAAACATCGCTAGAAAGTGAACAGTTTTCACCATTAGCTGCAAATTCGTTAGGAGAGGTGTGGGTCCACATAGTGGTAAAGATTATGGACCCACTAAGAGGCCATATGTTTGAATTGCTTGCCCGAGACAATGCAATAACTCTCTGGCTTTGTGCCTTATTTATCAGCCTCAGAGAAATTGCATTTTCTTTCAAGTTTCTGGCATCTGGTAGGGTAGCGCTGGGGCTAACTCGATTGCGGAAGATAATTTGCATTCTTCGTTTATAAAAATAAATGCCCTTACGTCTTACAAATAGCTATTAATGCTTCGATAAATAAAATTACTCTTTATTTATTGCTCGAAATCTTGCAAACTAAATAGAATTTCTGGTTATCATTGGCTCATACAGGCACATACACTCTCCCACATCCTATACCGATAGGCAACTTAGATAATCGTAATTTTTTTCATAATACTCCTATTCCAAAGAGCCTATTTTTGTTATATATATATATATATATATATATATAGATTTAGGTAGAATATTTATTCTAGCGCTCCTATCATTTAGAAATGCTCCGGAAATTGATGAGGGGATGAGGGAAAGTTCTTGAAATAAAATTTGTGCCTATTTGTGAAAAGGAGCTAAAAGTGTGCTTAAAGTTTTAAATCAATATGCCTATGAGAATATTAGCATATTGCGAACAAACGCCAAAAATTAATTCTGATCAATTCTGATTGGGTGCTAGAACAATTTTGTTTTTCTTGTGGTACTTTTTGATCTTATTTATCGGGAAATCTGTCATGTTTTTATTATGGATTATTTAAGTACCTGAGAGAAGCCTTTTCTTGTTTTATATTATTCTGTGCATTGATATTTGCAAGATAAAAGGCACACGAAAAGGAACGAAACATTAATGACTTCAAGACAAAGTGAGGCGTCACTTCTTGGTACTCAAACATTTCAATTGATGTACGAGACTAGCGTAGTTTTTTTATTGAGTTGAAATGACGGTACCAACTTGCCTGCCTCATACCTTCTCCTCCTTTTTAAAGACGCATTATCAAGGGCTTGTGATGTCCTTTGATCGTCAATTTTATTTTAGTGGAAAAAAGTGTTTTTTGGGAGAAGTAGAAGGAATATTTGAGTACTCTGACTCATCCTGACTCACAATGCCAATCAAAAGGGAAAACATTTCTAGAGACTGAAAACAATATGCTGAGACAAAGCCAGAAGGCTAATATGAAAGAAAAGTCGGAAATCCGTATAAAGGCGAACTTCTTTTGTGCATTTATCAAACTGAAAATTTTTTTGTGACCTAATTATCTCCAAAATAAAGACCATACCTCAAGTCAAAAAAATAGGGAGTTAAGAAAACTAAAGCTATATTTCCGAAATTCTGAGAATCCACGACCCTGTAATTTGCTCCCACTTAAACAAATATGCCAAATGTAGGAATAATTAACAGTAGAATGTTAATTTATTATTTTCGCCTGGTTGAAGATTCTTTCTTTTCTTACACAAATTCCTTCTCAAGTGCCACTGTAAACAGTTTGGCTAACTCGAGTGGTGAAGACATCAGATGTTGCTGCCTAGTCTTCATGACACTCTTTTAAGAGAAAGTTAAGAAAATCACAAAAATAACTTTTCCTTGGAAAGTTGGGTTTATTTTTTGGAAGTTGTGTATCGCCTAACTGATTTAAAAGACTGAAATGCGCAATAAAAGTAACCATCATTCTTCAAAATCATTTCGCCAATTTGGTTAAAGTTAAAACCGCGTTGACATGAGTCAGTCTCCTAAAATTATTTTTTGGAGGAATATTCCACCGCTTAAATGTCGCCAATAATTTTTTTGATCAAGCACATATGGTTGATTTCAAATTGCTAATACTCTGGCAGTTTGTTGGCTGAAATAGATACGTTGATATTTTCCCGAATATCTCACAGCCACTCCGTTTTTTGCCGTTTTCCCGAAAAATTTTTACTCTGGAGTATTCGCTCTCCCTCCAACACTGTAATTTTTGTTACAAAAGTGCTAACTATAGGCTTTTTTGGTAGCTTCTTTTACATTGTCAAAAAATGGTGATACTTGCCTATTATAGGATTTTGCAATGCAAGAACTAAGAGCTCGAGTGGATGAGCAGAGGATGGAAAATGAATACCAGCTTCGTCTAAAGGACATGAATTTCAGTGATCGGATTAGAGAGCTCACTGATAAATTTCTCCTAGAAATGGAATCCCTACGACAGAGAAATCAGCTTCTTCAAGCTGATAAAGACCGGGAAGAATCACGATATAGCGATGAGAAACAGGAGATCATGAGACTGCATGTTCAAGAAGTTAAAAGTCTGGAAGCTGCGAAGATTCAACAACTCGCTTTGGAGAGAGAAAAGTACTCGGAATTTCAAAAGGAGACTAAGAGGATGCAAAAGGCTTATCAAATAAAGATTGATGAATTAACAACTTTGAAGGAACAAGCGATAATAGATCTGAAACTCTTTTTCGAGGCAAAATTAGACAGAAAATTGGAAGAAATAGGTGATTTGAAGAAAGAGAATCGTGAACAAGTTACAGAATTTGAATTCACTAAGAGGTTACTTGAGGAAGATGTCGATAAGGAGATTTTGGGCTTGAAGACAGATTATGAACAAAAACTGCGAAAAGAACGGGAACTTGTGGCCCGACACCAAGGAGAAGCGGGCATAGCGAAGAAGAAATGTGAAAGTCTTCAGAAGGAGATCGACGAGCACATAGAGGAGCTGAAGAAATCCCAACGTGAAACTCATAAACTTAATGGTGTGATTAAGAGCCTAGAACGAGATTTATCAGGGCTGAAAAAGGAAATTCAGGAGAGAGATGAAACAATTCAAGAGAAGGTAAGGCTTATGCGCTCTTAGAAATCGATATCAATAATACTTATTTATATCAAATGGCAGGCTTTATGATAGATATAATTGGCCCTCTGGCTGATTTCGGGCTTCACAGAGGGGAGGCACATCAAGGTCGAGGAACAGAAGAGTGGATCACAGATGTACAAGAGACAGACACAATGGTAGAGAAAAAGGCAAGGTGAGAACTGTGGTAGTTGTCGGGCCATGGGAATTTGGAGTTAGAAGTCAATTTTCGGTTTATAGACTTTTTAGACGTATGAGAAAACGTTGCCCAGGGTGCACCACGTGAAGGTAAGTCCATCGCGCACCCTATATCATTAATATAAACAGTTTGAATTGCTACCATAGCTTACTATACAAGTATTGATTAGCTTGCGAAAAAGGACAGACGAAACTGTTTAGGGCTTTGTTCATCTTCAAAAGAAAACAATAAATAGGCATTGTGAGAGCATACTCTATAAGTCAGTTAAAGTAGATAGTAAAATTAATTTGAACAAAATTTGGAGGCTAAGAAAACTTAAAAAAAATGCCATGGTTAATTAAATGATATCTGCTTGGATTTTTGTAGGAAAAGAGAATTTACGACTTGAAGAAAAAGAATGAGGAGTTGGAGAAATACAAGTTTGTCCTCTCCTACAAGATAACTGAATTAAAGAAACAGATTGAACCGCGCGAGAGTGATATACGTAAATATAAGGAGCAAATTCAGGAGGTAAGTTGGTCATTAGCACGACATTACTAACACATAAAAACCGCTATATACTTGTACATGCACACGAGAAGAAACCTAGCCCCCATGGAGGCGGGGATAGAGAATGAGGGGGTGGGTGGACAGAGATGTGAGATGTCACGCGCACGGAAGCCAGGTTGGAGGAGTGAAGGTATGGGGAGTGGGTGGACCAAAGGTGGAAATGAGTAATCTTTCAGTATTTTCAACCGGCTGTGTTTTTTTAATGATTCACTTACGTATGCCACGCGATGAGATGTTATAGAGATAGAAGTTTGAAGGGGAGAGGGGGGGGGTGAGGAAGGGGGAGGGAGAGAAGACTTGTAATGGGGACAGTCAACTAGTTGCGCTTGACAGATGTCTGTTATTTGGTCACTTATTAAGGTAACTAACCTACTGTTCTCCTTTCAGCGGGAGAAGCAATAATTGTAGGGGTGAAGTTGAAGAGGACATATGGGGCTGAGGTTTATCCTCCTTTGACAATTTCCTACCAGCGATTAGATTGTCGAAAAATGGAGTCAACATCACCTGCTGAGAATCAAAAATAGTTCATTCACCTACTAGATCTTCTTACAAATTGTCTGAGTTTGGAGCGACTGCGGTTTATGCATACAGCTGAATAAATATATTGCTGTTATTATAATTACTCATGACCAGGAGAAATCGACGATTTTTATTTATGGGAAATTATCCAAACAGGACAAATTGGCGTTTATGGCTTTTAGAAGTTAGGCGATTTATGACAAGCAGTTTTAGCTATTACTGAGGCACTGTTTGGTTTATGACTTTTAATGCGCCTCTTAGCAAAGATGATGCTGCTTTCGGAGATTTTCCTTTATTTCAGTAATTTTTCCCATGACAAATTAAATTAAAAATTTATTATTAATCTTCCATAAAATATGCATATTTGTTAATATGTGCTAAACTGTAAAATCGCAATTTTGCCTAATCTTGAAGTGTAGTCAGCCTTTGCAACGTTGACATACTCATTTCAACATCAGTTCATATTAGATTCTAACATGAATAGTGCCTCCAAGAATGCAAAATAAACTTAGAAATGCGAACATTGAATGCCTATTTAGACGCGCAGGTGGTTGATGTAGGTAACTCACAATAAATGCCAATTTTATGGTACCTGGTGATAATATTGCAATAATTATTTCGATATTTCTGTCTACTGCAAGAATTTCCTGCTTCTCCAAAATGCTGTCCATAAATGGAAATGTTTATGCCATAGTCGTGGTAAAAATCCTGCTGACCGCAGCACTTTACAAATACCCACAAAAGGTTACCAATTTGTCTGACTTTTGTGAAAATATCCTCCTTCCTAGTTCTTTTTCTTCCTTAAGTCAAAAGCAATGCTCTTTCAAAGCAAGTTTTAAATGAGCAAATATCCAACTTGTTTTTTTTTATAGATGGAAGGCGAATTAGAGCGTTTTAATCAGCAAAACAGTGCGCTAGAACTAACTATTGAAGAGCTAAAAGAAAAACTTAAGGCCACATTGGTTGAATTGAAGAGTGAACGTGATATGAGAAGAAATATTTACATTACTGTCAAACGTTTTCGCACGGATATCTTTAATGTTGTTGGAAAAATACAAGAACCCAAGGCCCTCAAAGAAGGTATTCTTGAACTCTACCGAAAACACATTCAGAATGACATGGTAAGCTTGGAATAAATTAAAAAAAGCATTTTTGGATGAATTTAAAGCTAAATGATTATCTAAGTAAATGGTTTTAATACTTTGTTTACAGACGATTTCTTGTTTCTTACTTATCATATTAGTGTTTTTTACTTCTCCTTCTTTCGTAAACACAATTTAGCTGCCTCTAAATTCTGTCGAGGTAATTGAATTGTTGTGTTTTTACTTTTCTCGTTAATTTGTTGTTTGTTGGCCCAAATTCCTCTTCGTTATACAACGTTCCTCCATTGCGGTTAACTTTTTTTCCCAGATTGTCTATCTCAATTATAGACAGCCAATTTTTCTTGTAGTACTGTTTTTTTTGCAAAAGTTTCAATAACTTCTATTTTAAACAATGGTCCAGTTAAGGTCAATTTTTGTGCTGTTTTAGTAGGCCATTATCAAATTAGTGCGCTAATAGGTGGGCGTTTTGTGAGAAAAGGCTTAATCAAGTCAAAATATGACTACTAAATGGAAATATAAGCGTTTAAAAATTTGTTTCACGAGTTTTAACTGAATTAAATTTGTAAAAAATTCAAATTCGGTCCCACGAACTCGGCCTTTATTCCAGTTACGATTTTTTAAGTTTTTGCGCTTAATGTTATTGGTGTGCGCGCGCTCAAATTTAACGCCCTAACGATTTTGAAAAAAGGGAGCTGCCATTATTTTGAAAAATTATTATTATTAAATGAAAATGGAAATTTAAAATTTATAGGGGGAGTGTGAAATATTTTGTTTGATTAGCATTAGTGATATTATGAGGTTAACACTGTTGATAAAAGTATAAAAGCGGGGCTATTGACAAAGGTTGACCCAGAGAAAGTTTTGTAGAGCTGTTTCACCGACAAACTTACATTCTACAGCCTCGGTTGGGTATATTTCATTGATTCTTTTGGACATTCACATTACTGTGTGTGCCACTGAATATCAATCTCATGTCAACTCCCTTATTTACAGAAGTGAATTCTAGGTGAAGGTAACTGAACAAATCTTCCTATAAAATAAGCCAAACGAGAAAAAAATCTTGCTCTTTCCAATTATTCTTACCTTCCAATCCTTGGAATTATGCAAAAAAGTTGCCCAAATTTTGGGGCGAAAATGTTTCGACCAAAGATCCTATCAATGCTTTACATGATTGAAATTTATCAACGGCTATTCAAACTGAAATAATAAACTGGTTTTATAAGTCTTTGATGCAATTGGCTTCTATAATATTCCCTTTTAGTACCAGTTAAAATCTTACAAGACTGGCAGGCTATTCCGAGTTTTGTCTAGTAATGCAGAAAAAAACCGTATAACATGTTGCTAATTGGTGCAAACACGGCCTTTTATTACCCTTGTATTTAACGATATTGATTGCCCATTGGCTTCCTTTATGCTCTTCATAATTCCTGTCCTGCTAATATACGCATATGTAGTTAATTAATCATTCAGTTTTATTGTGCAATTTTTACTTTATTTCATGTTTTAAAATGCCAGTGAGATAGATTACGGAATATTTGCATGCATTTTCTATGATTCGCTAAGGAATGATTTAATACCTCAATTTTAGTGAGGTAAAAATGTCATAATTTTGCCATTTTCACTGTTTGAAATTTTTTTTCTCATTATGACCGTCATCATTTTAGCTACTCTAATCTAAATATTCATACCAGGCTGATAAACGACAAATCAACAGAGACGTTGGTTCACATAAACAGTTGCGTGGGATATACAAATCTAAGATTAATTATTTCTCCTCGTCTTTAATCCACCAACGGGCTCCTTCGTAAATGTTTAATTACCCTGGTCAAGTATTTCATTGAAGAAATCACAAAGAAACTACTAAGTGGGAATTCCATTATCCGAACTCACTCCTAAATCGATGGGGGTAACAATTAACTTCAATTGTCCCATTTTTTTTGCCTAGTCAACCTCGAGCAGGATGACAAGTGTACCTTAATGAGGTTGTAATTAGCACATCTCCGACATCCCAGCCACCACTAGGCCTTGACAGATGGGTGGAAAAACCACATTGTGTCTCCCTCACACGCTTTCTTGTTCCGCTTGTAGCACTGGGATAAAGCGAACAGCTACTGAATATTCATTACCCCTGCGTCAATTACTCTGCGTGCAAACGTGTGTATGTGTACAGAAAAAGCACCTGCTTTGCGTCAAAATTTGCTGCTGAAACTTTAGACAAAAAAGCTCATTAGCACTAGTGACACTGGCGAATGAGCTGGAGATTATGGTTGATGGGTCGGAGATGGGAGGTTGGGGGGGGGGGGAGGGAAGATGCTTGACAGGGACTGTCGGTCGGGGGGAGGGGTTAGACAGGTTACATATTAGTCGTGTGAGATTACTGTTGTTTAAGTTAAATGGTGTGCGTGTGAAAGAGAGATTCCATCGATTAACTGCAGAAAGAAGCAGATGGCCACTTTGTTTGTTTGAAATTAGTAGACAGCGTCATTAAAGTGTTGCAGTGAAGAAGAGATGACTGTCGTTCATTCGCTTGTTACCTTTTACTTGTCGTAGACAAAGACTGCGAGTATCATACGCCTTGTCTCTTTAAAAGGCTTTAGATTTAATATGTTTCTGACGCTTAATTTTTTGCATTCAATATCTTCAAGACTTTAGTTAATTACAATACTCTCTATTATTAATTGATTCAAGTCCTTTAGCAACTGACCATTTACACTGTTTTTTTTACTTAAAAGATTTGAAAATACTGTAAGTATAGAGATTGTATGCTGCTTATCTTTGTTCGTTAATAGAGCATCGGACATATGATTGTATTTAAGTTTTTTTCAGGAAGAAATATTCTCAAATCCTTTTCCTGTTCAGTAAATCTTACGGTAATATAGAAAATTGATATGATTCAAATGGGCTACTTAAAAAAACTTTTGACTTCTGCCTATCAAGTCAATACTTTTGCAAAAATGGCCTCGCCAATTTTGCAAAAGTAACCTACCTTTTTCCATAAATTAAAAATAAAGCAACATTGTTTTCTGTACAACACAATTTGACTTTTTATTTTGGAAACGGAATTGAGAGAATATTTTACCCGGGGTTTGAAGTTTCCATTTGTCTGGATTGAAGAAAAAATATATATGCGAGCATTTTTGTCGTTTTAAAGTTTTAATAAAGTTCTGATCTGGGAATTTATCATCTACCGCCAAGGTAGTCTGTCATCGCATTTGAAATTGAAGTGGCAATACCTGAAGATTTTGATACTCATCGACCTTACATAACATTAGTGTCTTAGATAAGTAGAAAATTTTGTTTTCATTTTGACAACAATAGCATACAATCGGATACACAAAGTTTCTTTTTTGGAATAGTCTATAATAAAGAAAACCATAGTCTGCGTAAACTTAACACCTAATAAGTTAAAAGTAAGCTATTATTTTAATACTAAATAATGCTATTTCATAATTATATTGTTAACTTAAATTTAAAAGTCGTAAACATTGTATCAGTAATTAAGTAAACTCATAAGTAAGCCATAACCCCCACCCCTCCCGCGGTCAACATCGTAAACTCACAGTGCCGATGGCATGTCTAGTAACATAACAGCAAAGTGTTGTTACCTTGTCAGAGTTACCTGTTTTTTCCTGACATTGACGGTCTTTGAACAAGCGTCTCATTAGGGTCAAAGTCGGGGGGGGGGGGGGGGGGAAGAGAAGGAGAGGAAGAAGATGAAAGATCAGACACAATCTAGATAAATAGGCGTCTGAGAACTTTTGCGTGATATGCGTGTATTCGCTATTCTCCTGTCCTCTTGAAATTGCCACTTTTTCGCGCTCTGTTGATTAACATGAAAGTTGTATGGATTTTCGTTTGTTGTTGGGGCGAAACGGATGACTAGATTTGAGAGAACGTAGCTGGAGTTCCTCTTACATTTGCGTATAGTCGACTTTTCTTAGGCTTTTAAAGAGCAGAATTTGGAGTCTTTACCATTTCACAACTATTTTGTTCATTTTACGTTTGAAGAAAGCCTATGAAAATTAACATTGAAGTCACAACGTTTTTCTTTCTATCAAGATGACAAAAATATTGTCACAACGATTGCGGTTATCTTTACTGTTAACTTCAGGAAAACGACTCACGTTCGCATATACTGTTCTTGTTGAGTGAATACTGTGTCTTGTAATAACTGCCCTTCAATCGTATCTCTACCCAAAAGTGAGTCAATTGCACTGAGGTATAAGCAGCTGAATCAGCATATTCTAGAAGTGCATTTCCATTGTTGGGTTGGATAAGGAAGAATAAGAAATAAGTGCAAGGATTTTGTCTGGAATGGTTCCTTGTTGCTATTAATAACCTGTCTTCCTCTTTGGACACTTCTGAACTGTGATTGGTCGTCCAGATAGATCGGTGACTGGTTTTAAAGTCAACTGTTCCACCGAATTCACAGGCACATTTGTTTTTCATACTCTTTGTTATACATTTAAACAAATGCTTATTTATTTTAAAATAAATAGAAGAGAGGGTGCATCATAGATTGATTCAATTAGTAAAATTTTGTAGTTGAGCCAGTTTCATTTTTGTAGCTATGTTTGTACTTTTGAAGTGATGTTTTGTGCAAGTACTAAGATTCACAGCTTCGAGTATTGTGTTCTCTTTAAGCAGGTGGCTTAAACCTTAAATCCCGGTTTGTTTAAAGGTAATGCTACAATAAATTCGAGAAAAGAAATTATAATATCAAAATTTTCGGCTTTATTTGAACTAGAAATTGTAGGGAGGGGGGACGGGGGAGTTTATATTCTTTTGTGTCAATAGCTCAGTTATAGTTCCCGCGCCATCCCTTTCCTACAGACTGCCTCCATCGGCAATTTCTTTGACAGTTCTCTAAGAAGCGCGGCATTTGCAAAAAAGGCCCTTGGAAAAATGACATTGGTATCCTCTTTACAATCTGGAAAAAGCATAGATTTTAAAACATATATTTGACTGTTGTAGAGGCGATTTTTTGTTTGAAATTCCTCTGAGTCCACCTATTGTGCTATGCTAAAAAGGAGGTTTTTGATTATCTACAATTTGTTTGTACAAGCTTTTTGCCTACTTATTGGTCGATATTTTCTCTCGATGAATTTAATTTTTAGAGGCGGATTCTTAAGGAAAAATTTTATCAGTGTATCGTTTATGTAATAAAATCCGGGGGTTTAAAGGTCATCGTTTCAATATATCGTCCAGAACTGAAATGATTTAAGAATTAATAACTAAGAAGAGTTCAATTTTAAGCTAATTTAGCAATCTTCATGGTATGGTAATATCAGAGGAGATCAAAATCTTCTCTCTCTCTCTTTGCAAGAAACTGAGCCCGTGAAAATAAGAAGGCAAAGCTAAATGAAGTTAAGATCGATTCCCGAAATATAAATTTTGAAATTTGACGTTATAGGCTTATATCAGATGATTAGTGCCACTAACTAAAATGACCAATATCCTATTACTGATGGTCGGTAAGATGTCCGTTTTCAAAATTGTACACGAGTTACAAACAAAATAATGCAACAGATTATTGATAGCAAAATAGATAGTAATATATGACTGTTAACTTAGCTAAAATGTTACTTTTGACCAACCACAAGCCCAAAATGAAGTAAGGAGCTGGCTATAGAAATAAGTTAAATTAGATTCCATGGTATATATATATATATTTGAATAAAAATTGGCACCAGGACACTGGAGGCCTTTAGTAACGGGGTGTAAAATGCATTGGCCGGTCATTACGGTCATCAGATTAGGTTGAATTCAGATTCATACACATGTTATGTCCAAGCTTCGATGCTGGTAACACTACAGTTCAATTCGGGGGTAATTTTTTTGCCGAATCTCTTTCTTACTGTATGACAGCTGCCAATTTAGAGATCACAACATGAAGGTTTCTCGGTACACTACAAGCGTTACTAATAACCTGTCTTATTAATTAATTTTGTTCAACGTGAAGGGTCATAGAAAATAACCTTCCTATAAGACCAACTTCTTGCTTCCCTTTCTAATCCCAAATTTAAGGTGTGTCAAGGCTTTCCACCATGATATTGGGTAGTTCTTCCTCTAATATTTACGATGTCAGGCATAATTGCAATCATTAATTTGAAGACTTGACATCATTGAGATTCAACTTAGTTGAATTTTGAAGGAATAAATGAGCGTGTTTTTCTAAGAGGTATGTTAACTCAAGGTCATTATTTTTTAAATTAATCAATCATATAATTAATGAAAGGAAAAAATTATCATTTGACTAGCCCAAAAGGGAAAATATAAATGCAATAAAATTTTAATTCAATTAAATTGTTTTGTTTTTTAATAGTACTGGGACAAAGGCAAGAAGTTTCTTTTGAGTATTATTAACATTTTAGAAATGGAATCGGATATGGAAAACACGATTTAATGAAAATTTTAAGGCTAATTAAATGAAAAGGAAATTGTTCATTAAATTTACATCTGAATAGTGATTGCAATAGAGGAATGCAGAGAATGCGACAATACAGATCGGCAACACCGATTTCCCTCTGTTTTCAAAACTTGATATCACAAATTTTTTATTCTCAAATGGGCATGAGAGAATTTAATGTTTGGATGGAAATTTATCTTAAACTAGTACAACAATCATAAAGGTAGCCGAAAGATCCATCTAAAACCTTAGATTCGAAAAATATTTCATCAATCATAAGAGGTGCCAGAATGTCTTCATGGTTAGCTGATTTCCCTAATAGACAATTAAAAATCCTTATCGTTCGTCGTATCCTCCATCAGCGGCCTTTAATTATGGAATAACTGAAATTGCATATTACCATACATTCATTTCATCCGATTGAATCGATTGATTTTCGCTTCAAATTCATTTCAATGCCAAACACTAAACATTTCCCGTATTTGGATGAGGGTAATTTATTCTGTTGAGGGGTCTAAAGGCGATTCGTCCTGTTTATGTGTTAGTTACACTTTAAACTTCATCCTTTTTTCCATTGAGTTGCGTTATATTTTTGTGGAACCTTTTCCGGATACCTTTCCGTTAGCGTTTACGTGAGAAAATGCTGCAATCAGATCACCTCAACATCCATTTTCTTAATAGCGAATTGTTATTATCAGAATTTTTTCACCATTTTTAGTTCCCACGTTCTAAGCCTTGTTAATTATGAAAGTTTGGTTCCTCCAATTTGAGCATCTGAATTGTGAACCTATTTTGCGCGCAATTACTCGTGTTTTTCCTTTTAGTCTTCTGAAGTAATGCTTGCCGAAGAGATGCAACGTGAGTTCTCTCGTCAGAGAGATCATCTTGAACGTACTCTCTCTGGAGTCCGCAAAAAACTTGCCAAAGATACCGCTCTTCACAAAAGCGAATTCATTCGAGTCATGCATGTAAGCTCTAATTTATCCCCTTTTAAAAATCAATATCGAATCAAAGTGACGATTTTTAGAAAGAGGACAATTTAGCTTTTACGATTGCGAATTACTGAGGGGAAGATGAATTTAAAAGGTGTAGGTCTGGAAATAAAATGCCTTTGTTTACCACGCGTTAATATTTTATTTGATGATTTTACAAGTGTGAGTTACCATTAGCTAAATTTAAGCTTTTGTTTAGTTCAATTCGGCGCGTTTTTTTCCTGAAGAGTTATAAGCAGTTTTTCTCATGTTTAAGCATTCATCCCAACAGAATTTCAGTTTTTTACAGACAATTAGTCAACAAGTAGCAAAGTAGGTACCCATGGAGAAGTGAAATAAAAAATAAGGCGTTTCTCACAGTCCTACAGTGACAGAAATGGCGATTGATCTTTTTTTGTTTAAATAATTCACATAAACAAACTAATCAAAGCGTGAAATGACCGGTGCAGTTTTAAGATGTATATACTGGCATAACAATATTTAAACATTTCTGCCAATGTTTAACCCATCGTTTCGAAGATTCCCGTCACACGATGTTTCAAATAAATTCTTTCCTCATAAATGTGAAGAAATAAGATTAAGCGTCTGGTAGAAAAAAGGGTTTACGTCGATTTATTCAATTAAATTAGAAGTAATTTAGAATTTAAAAATAAAAATGGTGATTTGTTAACAATTTTACTTAATTAAATTATTATCTATGTATCTATGTGCCCATAAGTAGGGTAATAAAGGTTTTTAAAGATGGTCGATCGAAATGGCAAATATTCTCCTCTAATTTTAGAGATGGAATATTCTGAAATATTGCCCTTATTGGAAATAAGTGATTTCTATACTCCAGAGAAAGAATAATTTACTATTTAAATTACAAATAAAACTCGATAGAGTGGCATAATATATATATATATACAAATGGTTAAAAAAGGTTGTAGAACATATATTGACTAGGATTGTCGGGAATGGATATTGTCTATGAATGAGACAACTGACAAGTGCACGCAGAAGTTATTTTGACTAAAAATGAGCAACATACAGACAGACATGAGATGACTGCATGTATTATTAATAAAAGGACAACATGTATATGCAATGGCACATTTTTGCATTAGTTAAAAAGCGGAAAGGCGTTTCTATGAATAGGATAAAATAGAAAAGCAGACAAATGTGCTATATGCCATTTTATTTATACTAGACCATCAAAACACACCCGATGAGAGTGCAATATTAATATATATATTTGAAATTTTGTCTTTTCCATTTTAATGGCATTAAAAATCTCTCTAATGGAGAGTTATAGACAGGAAATTCTTAATGTGATTTAAAATGATTACGGGGAATAATTAACGCATTTAAACGCTTATTATGGCGCATTATTTAGTTGCGCAGTCACATTTATTTATTATTAATAGGAAAATATGGAATTAATTGAAGAAGTCAACAAACTTCGTGTTGAGCTACGCAACGCCCGACATCGAGTTCATAATCTTGAATCTACGATGGGCATCAACCGTAAACAAGGAAACAAAGCTCAAGAAATTCTTGAGCGCATCATTGGTGCTCGACCGAATCCTGTGATAGTAGCGGATTTAGAACAGGCCAACCGAACACTTCATGAACAGTCGAACTTCATATACGGACTTCAACAGCGTATAATACATGGTCCAGAATACTGTGATGATAATAACAACAATTTAAGTAAATTAAAACTTCCACCACTACAATCAAGTATCGATGACGATCAATCTTACGTGGATCAACGAGCGGCATCTGAGAAAGTAGCCCAATCAAAGTTCGAAACCCTATCTCCCAAGGCGGACTCTGTGGTGTAGAGTCGATCACATGCGAATATGAGAGACTTAAATAGAAATATAGATGCACTACCAATTACCTTTGGTTTCTTTGTTTCGAAGGGTTGGTATTTAATCAATAATGCAATTAATAATATTTATGTTACGATATGGTCACTTTATTAAACACGTTGAGTACTTATTACTTAAGTTCTTATTAGCGACAAATGAATATAAAAATGAGCTGTAATCGAAATAGATTTTGTTTTTACGTACTCTCAACCATAAATGCACCATTCTGTTACGTGATAATGTTGGTTTAAGACATCAATTGAATTCATAATCTTGAGTCATGGATACAGTAAATGCCGTATATCTTAGCCATTTAACGTCCAAAT
The DNA here is from genome assembly GCA_900617975.1 of Rodentolepis nana. Taxonomy (NCBI): domain Eukaryota; kingdom Metazoa; phylum Platyhelminthes; class Cestoda; order Cyclophyllidea; family Hymenolepididae; genus Rodentolepis; species Rodentolepis nana. The sequence goes on along the minus strand of UZAE01000191.1, from coordinate 6,323 downwards.
TATTTTTTGACAAATGCACCCAACTGCACTCACAAGTGTCTCACAGCAGAATGATGCTGCCGACGTGATGATGAGTTTTGGTGGTACCGGATGAAGGCAATGAATGTATTGAACGTGTTTCAGACGGAAATACCACCTTTTGTTACGAGTCTAATACCAATGGAGCTTATTTTCAAAGAGGACTGTTTAATCCTAAGGGTGTTAGAGGGTTAAACGATTAGGAAAGTGTATTTATAAGCCAAATTGACTTTATCTATCTGTTAATAATTGAAATTAATATTTGGATCAATAATAATTTACAAGGTAGGATCGATATCAGACACCTATTGACCTAAGTGTGCGAGAGTATTTTGTTAAATTTCATTGGCTGAAAGGCGTAGAAAGCCCAGATTTGATGAAACGTGATTCTTTTGCTCTCCAGGCATGCATAATGGTCAACGTGAACCAGGACAAATTTGTATATAAACTAAGAATTAACAATAGAAACAGTCTGTTAATTTTAGTTTTTTTCGGAACTTGTTCTTATAATATAAACTCTATCAATTTATGCTATATTAAATTCAGCTTTCTATGAGACAATTTTTTGTTCCAGCAGTTTTCGTTGTGACTTTGACAGTATTATTATTAAACTATATGGAATAATATTTATTGAAACATCAGTTACCCTAAATGAACTTCAAAACGAATAAAAAAGCCTAAACTATAATTTTTTTCACAACAAATGTTGAGAAACTAATAATGCTGTTGTGATATTAATGAAAAATGTATCTGATTTGTTGATAAGACCAAAATTGGTAACTATTCTCTCGCTTTAAATCGAAATAACATAAATTATGCGAATATAATCATTTTATAATATGCAAATATCATATTGATATCAATGCAGCAAAGTGTAATTATGCGCATGTTTATAACTATATATAAACATATTTCCAGTTTCAGTGTTTGCATTTTCCATTTCTTTCACTTTTGTTTAAATATTTTTATTTAATTTATTTTCCAATTTGCTTTTTACATGGAGAAGATACAAATAGCTTCATGTTTACTTGGCAGATAATTAATAAATACTTAATTTTAATTTTTCCCTTCTATTTATATTTTATTTTGAATCTATTCTAGATAAAACAAAAAAGGTAAATACATGGTCTGTACAGTATGCATAGTTGAAAGTTAACGAAGGAAAGTGTTGTCAAATAAAAGGCAGTACAGATATGTATTAGTTAGTTCAACTAATTGACTGGTTGCCAATTTAATGAGATGATGAATAAATATGATTATTCGAAGAGAATCACTTAGAATTCTGCATTAGAGGACAAAAGCCATTCAAGATCTGGTGATTGATAACAAAAATGACATCATTAAGATGATTTCGTTAAATTCAGTCCTTATTCAATCAGCACAGTGAATCGTTTTCTTTCTATGTCTCTCCCAGTGAAGTAATCAAATACCAGCAGTGAAAACGGTGTCACGGATTATTAATTTGTAGGAGGAGTATCGAAATCTTTATACCAAGAAAGGGAGATGTTTTAGGGAAACAAATTGCAAATAAATAGAAATGTGAGATAAATACTTAAAATTTAAACCCTTTGTTTAAATGCTTCGTCTTATCGAAAATTGAATAAGACTTCAAAGGTTGTTTGCTTCTTCAGTTAATTAATTTTTTTATTTATTTCAAATGGCAGGCGTTTTGATAGCTATCATTAGCCATTCAGCTGACTTCGGGCTTCACAGAGGGAAGGTTCACCAAAGTAGCAGAAAGTCGAGGGGCGGAGAACAGAAGAGCGATTCACAGATGTAAAAGAGGCAGACAGACACAGAAGTAGAGAAAGGATGAGATCAGCACTGTGAAAGTTGTGGAATATGACATACAGTGGGGTCATGGTAGTTTGAAGTCAACTACCAGGTAATAGTCTTTTTGCCGTGTGAGTATACGTTACCCAGGATGCACCACGTGGAGGCAGGTCTATTGCACACCCTGTTTCTTTAATTTAAATGGTTATTAATTACCGTGACACCAAGTATTCCTTTTCTTTTGTAGATATTAGCCAAGGCGATTTGATCTAGCAAGAAAATTTCATATTACTTAAATAGTTAAGTGTTGGATTTAACCACAGATTAAAAATATATAGAAGTGCTTAAAGTATGAAGTGTTAGGAATAATTTTTTGATTAAAATATTTTTTTATTTTCCAGATGTGTTCAAGAAGTTCTTACACTTCGCTTCCTTTAAAACACTTAACCCTTATTCGTTCATATATGTGTGGTGACAACAAGAATGCAAGACTTGAATCCACTAAACCTTACCTGTTTCGTGGTCATTCGAGTCTGACATTGTAATAAGTGATTATGGTCCCTCGTCAGTGTTCAGTCAACTCCCTGAGGCTGCTGGGGAAAGACAAATGCATCAAAGCATACGATCTGATCTGTAGAATGGAATTACTTGAAAACCCCTTGGAGAAAATAGTGTCGGGGCACCTTGGCATTCGATTCTGGTTTAGAGGCTACACTTCACTGATTGCTTTTGCCTCTGCCATGAAGATTGAACGAACGCAAGTGATTGGTCACTAGTCATACGAAAAAGTGCTCTAGATCTTAGTTGTTCACAAAAGAAGGTACAGGGAAATAGTCCAACAAAGCTGAAAACTTCTGTGTAAAGTGAAAGATCCTGCTAAAGTATAAATAATTAGGTTATTTTCCGATGAGAAAAATTATTGTCAAGGTCAAAAGCACAATGTGCAGAATATGAGATGGCTTGGCTTTCATGAAGATCAAAGGACGCTTTCCAACACATGAGGACTAACTTTCTAGAATTCGCCTTCGTTGAATGTGGTGTTCCTGCCTTCTTCCAAATTTATTTAATGAGGGGATTAAATTAAATGCAGATGTCCACGTGGAATTGTTAAATATGGTAGTATTTAAACCCTGGGTAAGAAGTTTAGGTAATAATAGGCCACAAATGTGACGGCAGCAGGATTCAACCCCCCTCCCTGCCCCAACTCTGAGGAAAGTTAAGATAGTTGCACCCAATTTTTACTTCCTTACCAGCCCCAATGCTTAGCCTCCCAATTACCCAAATCTTTACTCGATAGACTAATACATATTGCAGCACTGTCGAGCCCATACTACAAACACCCATTTAATCGACAGGATGAAGTAAACTATTGAGATCTTTCCACAGAGGAAGAGCAAAATCTAATGGAGACTCCAATAGGCGATAATGACAGTTATTTAAAGAAAAAAATCTTTGAGAGTGTAGCTAGGTCATTGTCTATTTGATTTCCTTAAGAGTTATTGAAAGCTATATCCAACAGCCCCCGTTTATGCTTCCTGATGAGATTGTCAAATTTATCTGACCTGACTGTAGATGCAAATAGTATTCTTTAATTATTCGACAAGTCACGTTTTGCTTGATCTGTCCAAAATATTCATAATACTATGATTAAGAAGCCCAACTGTTGCAAGGGCGAACAATTCCGAATTTTCATTTCTCTCGCACTTTATTATCGATTATTGATTTCCCTCGTTTAAACCTAGATGTGTAAGACCGCCTGTGAAAAAGCTGTTTCTAAAACCATTGGCTAATCCAGCAGCTAATCATTTATCACTTACTTCAAGCCAATATAAGTAAATTTATTTTGTTAATAAAAACGGTCTTTTGAATTATACGTCTTCGCTTTCCCCCTTCTTTGAGTCTGACCAGCTGTAGCTTTAATAAAAAGCAATGAGAAGATATAAGAGTTATTCTAGGAGACCTCTTTATTAAAAGAAATGTTTGTACAAATGGACAATTTGAAGATTGAAAATACTTCCTATCAAATATGTTTGAAGTTATACATAATACTGCATTGCAATTAGTGTTATTAATAACTGAGATGGTAAGATTTATAACATTTTGTCAATACCGACTGAAATTTTAGTTAGAATGAATAAGACCAAGAATTTAAGTAAGCTAAAAAGATCTTTTAAGGCCTATGCGAATGATTAGAGTAAGGCAACGAGTTTTAAAATATATTTACATGCAAACGTTTTAATGCAACCAATTATATGGTCGACTACACGGAAATCGCACCACTCCTACAGTTTCAGCGAACAGTAGTTTTATCTAAGATGCACATGACAAGCCAGAACAGTGGATTTTTTAGCAAATATTAAGCCAACGAAGAAAAGCGTTGTAAATCTGCACATCTGAAACCACATTTTTAAAATCCCATACGTTGTTGGATAAAACATGTTTATGGGTCTTTTATTAATTGGAAAGGTAATTCCTGGCTTTTGAAATAAAATGAATCAAACCATGACGCTATAATTTAAAATTCAAAACTTTTAATGTCTTTTATCATTCCCAAAAGTCTATCCAAAAGATAATCACGATTTTTAGTGATTTTATTCTTCCATTTGATAAGAATACAACTATGAAGTGTCACTTATTGATTTTCTATTGATTGAGCCAGCGTCCTCTGAAAGTTCGAAATGGTCTTTGAGTTACATTGGAGGTTTTTTTGATTAAATCCATAAGATAGTGTTTATATCTGTGCTCACTCTAAACTCACATACATGTTGGGCAGTACTTATTTGCTTTAATGGAAGATATGATCATACATTTAATCTCATTCAATACATTGCAGTGTATGTTAAATTAACTTAATACCAATCTGATCTTGGTAATATCGACAAGCTAGAAGACTAGATTTTCATAGGATATTGATTATTTGGAGGGGGGGGGGTAAGAAAGGGCGGTGCTTAAATTTCGGCTCTGGGATGCAAAAATAGGGGGTTAATGTCCGGGTTGGTGTTTTGTAAACTCTAAATACATAGAGTACATTGATACTTTTAACGAGGGCCTTGAAAATTTTTTTTATGCATGCAGACCGGCTTTTTTTGCATCTAATAAAACATAATTTTGTAATTAATTTGAACTTCATAATTTTGCTTTGTTTAAATGAACCGAAATCTGCCAGACTAATGCCAATTGGCCTTTAGTGAATTTAAATCTGAAAAGTATTTTGAGTTTTTCATGATATGTGATATGATTAGTTGTCATAAAAGTACTTGAAATCAAAATGGGTGGGAGTATCTTTGCATTTGTTTTGATGTTAAGTGTTTGAGACCCACCTAATGTACTCTTTTCTAGTCACAAACCACTTTGAGGATGAACGAATTCGCTTGTATATGAACAACGATGGAGACCTTGAGGGAAGCCAAGATTATAAACTTCAAAACAGAGAAGACCGGTTGATTTTTGGAGTCATTTTGCTCTTTATTTTAACGTTACTAGCAGTGCTAATTATTCGCTCAATTCTTTCACCAAAAGACGTGTAAATTAATAAAATTCTTTGCTTGTACAAAATAACCCATTTTTATTTAAATTTTACAGAAACATCCGTAGCCTTACTAGGACTCAATTAACTTTCAATTAAAAAATAATTTCAAATGTTCTCTCCTTTTGTTTATCTAAAATATTGATTATATAATCAAATGCTTAATTATATTGTGCACCAAATAAATAAGCCGTAGTATTTGTTTGAACAAGAATTTCAATTTTTGTGACTACATTTCTCTTTCCAAATGTTACTATTAACCCCAATAATGTGATTTGAAAAAATGGAATAAGTGGATTTGGGGGATGTCGGTAAACAGTTTTCGCCTCATTTGATTTTTGGCTTTGAGTAGTGGATTATTTTCAAATTAGTGACTCACGTTTCATGATTCGAATTTCATTACTTACCAATTGGAATGTGACGAATCCGTTTCTATGTTTTTTGTACCCGTTTTCAAGCAAAAAGGATCGACTTTGTTACACCAATTCATTTATTTTCTATCTCTACACGCTTCGTCATTTATTGACATATTTAAAAGGATTATGCTTCCGCGTAGTGACGGATGTCATTGTCGGGCAAGTTGGACGTTAGGGATTGGATGTCGATCAATCCGCTCCCAGTTAGCTAAACGATCAACAGCGATCAACCATGAAATCCGATGGTGAAATGCGAATTCTTATATAGAAGGATTCCATAGTGATGCTACTCACTCTAATTTAAGATTTGCTTAACAATTTTAAAATTATTTGTAGGTTATTAATGACACTTTTATTGACTACGTCAACGGGTGCAGTTATTTGTTTCAATGGGTGCTATATATATATATATATATATATATATATATATCCACTGAAGGAAAAAAGGACCGAATTCACGAAAGTTCAGATAAGTAGTTAATATTACATGACTTGAAATAGCTAATAATTCAACAAATTTAAAAATTGGAATTTCGATTTTATTCAATGCATTTTTTTCTAGCACGGTTATGCTTAAACTGTAACTGTAC
>UZAE01000190.1:0-31141 GCA_900617975.1 Rodentolepis nana | reverse complement strand
GCAATTGGTGATGTGCGATAGACTAACCTCCACGTGGTGCACCCTGAGCAACGTATACTCATAAGACAAAAAGTCTATTAACCGACAGTTGACTTCTCACTTCAAACTACCATGGGCCGACTTCTTGTCATATTCGATCCCTTTCACAGTACTCATCTTACCTTTTTCTCTACCTTAGTGTCTGTCTGTCTCTTTTACATTTGTGAATCGCTCTTCTGTTCCCCAACCCTCGACTTTCTGCTACTTTGATGAACTTTCCCTCTGTGAAGCCCGAAGTCAGCTAAATGGCTAATGATAGCTATCAAAACGCCTGCCATTTGAAATAAATAATAAATCATGCACAATTGAATAAAATTTAGTTTTTTGAATTTCAGTATTTGCTGAAAAAATTGATAATGGGAATTACTGATATTTTTTTTACTTATTTCAAATGGCAGGCTTTATGATATTTATCATTAGCCCAAGGAATTACTGATATTGTTCTGAACTTAACGAGACATTATAAGAGAACACACATATTTTTGTCCTTTTAACTTATCTGCTAAATTTGAATAGATGATTCTCAGAGGAATTTGATAAAGTGATTCAAAAACATCACAAAAAATCAGGAGATAAAAACAACTCGAAGGTTTTATTCTTACTTGTAAGGCGTATAAATTTCTAAATAAAACAAGGAATTGTAGAGAAGCGGACGCCATTTTACCATTTGACAGGATCTACTTTAATAGCCTTTTCGTAGTCATGGAGGGTTGGACTATTTTCAGAAGAAGGTGGTGAAATTATTCTTCGATCTGGCACTTCCACATTATCACTGATTTCACTGACAGATAAAGCATTCAGCATACCAACATCTGCAGGGTCGAGTTTCGGAAAAGTTTGAAGTTGGCTAAAATTATTCCATGGTCTGAAATCTGGATTATGGGTGGCTTTCCACGCTACATATCCACAAGCAGCTTCATATAAACGCTTTGTTAGCAGAGGAGCAAATGTCTTTACCGTTGTGTTCACAACCCAAGTTGGAATTTTACCTAGATTCACGTAATTAAGCAAATAAATAGCAAATAACTCACCTCTTGGATCTGAGTGAGTAATGTAAGTAAATTCACAAGAATCGTTTCCAATGGGTTTAATCAAATATCCGGTTATACAAGAAATTCCTCGAACAACACCCTCAATCTGTGGCATTTTCTATCAAAAAATAAGGTAGAACAAACAGCTCATAAGAGTCCTACCTTGTGAACAACACTGTGGTTCATTATTATATAAACATTATCACCAATATACCAGGATCGTTGATTGACAAAATCCCGGTCTTTCAACCCAAATGGCGATTTTACTTAAAAAAGATGAGCGTTAACATAGATGGATCACTTACACCTGTAATAACCAATTTCACTGTTTGGTGAAACGTAACAAATCCGGAAGCCTTCTTTCATCGCATCATCCCATGTTCTGCGGTACTCGGGATCTTGAAGGCTTTCGTAAACATCGACAGCAGAAACGCCTGAAAAAATGGATTCAACCTTGAATGAATAAATAAAATTATATAAAGTGAAATACTTTAACAGCCTTGATATCATTTCCGTCAATAACTCGAGTGAAAGCTGATATCGGAAGTGTTTTACTTTTACTAGTATAGCTTCTAGCCCAACAATTTTCATCTTTTGCAAGATTAACAAAATATTCAAAATCTTGATGACTTGGAATGTTAACTTCCCCAACGTGAGTAGTCATTATACTTCTGCAACAGGCGACCTTGGTTTTAAAAAACTGCGAATTAATGCTAAATTTCATGTGTTAGGTTATAACAATGTATTATTTGGCTGAAATATAATAAAGTAAAACACATGACTTGAAAATGGCATTTAAATAGCAGGTAATAAAAATTTTGTTGAATGGATAATTTAATAAGTTTATTCAGCATGATGCTTATTGTTTGCCAATAAGAAAAAATTAATATTTTAGCCTGAAACAATCAGAATACGCAATTTGATAATTGGTTTAAATATTATTGACCAGTTAGTGCAACAATATATTAATCTATTTAAATTTATAGAAGAATTGAATTGAATTAATCCATCTCTTTAGACAATATTTCCAATATTTTATAACGTTTATTTTTTGCATATTTGTTTGCTCGGGTTTCAGATCATGCAGGTGAACAATGAATAGATTACCCAAATATTTTGTTCGTGCTGTGGAAATTTGAAGTATTAAAGAAAATATTTCAGCCAACTCAATAGTCATGGAACTGAATGATTTAGAAAATATATTTAAAAGAAATCATAATATAATCAATTCATTGCTTGAGTAAATTTTCATTTTTCTAGTAAGTGTGGACGAGATCCAAAATATACAAACTTATTGAATTGCGGATCATCCCTTTGAATGTTTTTTCTTATTGTTTGATATTACTGTTTTCTCAAAAATTTATTATGAATTGATTAGACATTCTAACCACTAACTGGTAAGTCGTGATTTCAAAGCATTAGAAATTTCGTTGAACTACAAAAGAATATGAAATCATTTATATTTTTAAACAATTTATTAACTAAGTAGATTTAGCGGTTTAATAATTCATTGTAACTTTATTGTTTAAAATCTATTATTTAACGTTTTTTGGTAAAAAATATTTAAAAATAAAATCGTTTTAATGTATTAAATTCAATGGCGAGTAATCCCCCATCGGTTGAAAGCGACTGTTTCTCGTGTTAATTTTCGTTGTCACTCTATTACGCCCTTTGAAGATCATGCAATCAAATGAATCGGACGTCGATAACACAACAATGGCGAGTTTTTGGGAACCAAATCAATATGTTCGTACGGTTAAGCGAGTAGAAAATGCTAACAAACTCTGTACTGAGCTCATTGCAATGATACAGGAGCGTTCTGACATCGAAAAGGCTTATTCTGCTAATCTTCAAAAGTTTGCTTCTAGGCTGGAAATATTTCTTAAGTCAGGTTTGGAGTATGGGACTGCCTCGAATTTAATATCCAGCCTTGCTAAAGAAGCAAAGGATACTGCCGAACTACATTCCGTATGTACTCTTTACCAACTTTATTATTTATGCTAATATGCCAAATTACTGAGTGACTTTTATTCAGAATGTCGCTGCTGATTTGATCAATCCAGTTCAAACAGGAATTAAAAATTGGCAAAAGGATAATTTCCACAAAAGTTCTATTTCCACTTCCCTTAAGGAGTCTAAGAGCTTAGACTCGGAGTTTGAAAGTGCGCAGAAGACTTGGCATAAGTGCTACAAACAGGTTAATAAGTGCAAAAAGGAATACTTTCATGCTTGCAAAATTGTCCGGTCGCTTCAGGTTCAGGTGCAGAATGCCAAAAGCGAGCCTTTTGGAACACCAGAACAGGTAGGTGTATTTTTGCAATAAAGAATTTTACTGATTTCTTTGTTCATTTTTACCATTAATGGACTATATTAAATTTTATTTAATACCCTTTTTAACCAGCAACGTGCCAAAGAAGTAAGTGCAGTCTTTGTAACACCCCATTGCTCTAAGATGGTGCTTATGAATTTGTTTTTCGCGCTCTTTACTTTTTTACGCCGATTTATTCGATTTTCACTTGGCAGCCAAGAATGTTATGTCGACAAAATGAAACCCCTGAAGTAATCCTTTTAACACAGACTTAGGTTTCTCTTACTTTAAAAAAGTTTAAGTAACTAACGCTAGTCCATTTGTTTTTTTTCCGGGTTACTTTTATTTTAGAGCAGAGCAAAGAGGGTAAGGCCTTTTTTCCCCTTCTCTGTTTTCCTCATATACGTGCTGACTCCTGATTGTCTTAACACCTCAAATTAATTAGAAATTCAAGCATTACCCAGATTTCGTTTTTTGTTCGTTTATCGTAGATTCTAATTTGCTCCCTGTTTTTCCCCACGTCTTGTTCTAATTTCCCTAACCCTCTCTCTCTCTCTCTCTCTCTCTCTCTCTCATTTGATCGCTTTCAGCTTCGTAGAATGGAGGATAAGTTGAGAAAAGCTACTGCAGAAGAGGAAAAAACACGAAAAGCATATCAGGATGCTGTTACTGCCCTTACTGATGCTACCCCAAGATATGTGGATGACATGACACTAGTGAGTTCTCAGTTGGTATTTTCCATTGACTTTATTAGCATGCTCCGTATAATGTACTCAAATTTAAGTCCTTTGGTGCTTTTATTCTCATTTACTTTAGGTGTTCAACAAAGCTCAAGCCTTTGAGGGGAAACGCATCGAGTTTTTCAAGCAACAAGTCTTTGCCGCGGAAGAGGTTTTAGATATCTCCTCGAAGTCAATGTGAGTTTTTTATATTATTATTTTGAACTGCACTTAGTTCATCTTCTGAAGTGTGCTTTGCCTGAAATGATTTTGTAATTGAGTTGCGTTCTACTACACTGAGTTTTAAAGGACCACGCTTCAATGTCACCCTATTTTAGGTGGCATTGTGGCCTCTGTAACCATCAAATTTAGTTCTGATTTAAGTAAACGAAACTTGGAATTAATTTCAGACCCTTGCTTTATTCCGATTCTCCCTGCCAAGCCCAGCCAGCATTTCATTGTTTTTATTACGACCTTACCTTCAGTCTCTTGTTAAATGCCTTTTTTACTGACATCTTTCCAGCTGATGGTCTTTGAGTTTGTTAACTAGCTCATGATAATTCGTTTATAATTTTGAATTTTGAGTCCTGATTATTTTAAGCTGGGGGAATCATGATAATCAAATGCCTTCTTAATATAGGATATTTAATAATTCTGGAAATCGGGCTTTAAAAATATTGCTATTTGCCCCCATGACTGATAGAATTTGAGTTTCTCACCAAGGGGCTTGGCGTTGCTGCTTTTCCTAAAATGAATGCTTAACTAAACGCTCTTTTGTAACTTTGATTTTCATTCCTGGAATTCACAATCGATGCCTCTTAATTTGCGAAGCATGTTTTCCATCGCCTATCTTGATCTGAAGCCACACATCCTGGTAAAACTGGCTTTGACAATGGAGTTGATCATCTATGACGGAAGTCTGTAATATCGGTACCTTAAAGACTTCAGTATTAATACTCCCGAAAATACAAAATAACATTTACTAATACTAATCATTGGGTCGGCATCTAAATAATCCATTTAGTGCTATCATGTATCTTTCTTTAGTGTAATTCTGAATGCCTTGAGTTGTCCACTTTTTCACAGGGTATATTCTTCTTTTTGTAATATCCATTTGAATAACTAAATTTGCCAATTTTTTTCCTGTGTTAGTGGGGTGGCTTCATATCTACGTTATCCAAACCCTGCTTGCCATTGTACTCGTTTTTGCCGTGAGCCCTAATTGTTCTGAATTTTCTAAACTCCCATCTAACAATTCCCATGAGTTCAGTTAAGTTTATCTCTTTCGAGCGCGTTGATTACCTTGATATTCACCTTTTTATTTCTTGTCTCAAATTTCAAGCGGAGAACTCTAAGTACTTATTGAATATGCCTTATACATATTTGATTTCTCATTATATTTTTTTTGAATAGGTTAATTTATTACTATTTGGTTGTTTTTTTGGCTATATTCTAGAAGACTTAGTCTTCTCTTTCCAATCTACGTATTGATTTTTAGTATTTTTCTAACTTCCATAAATATAGCATACTTGGGCTTTGCTAAATGGAGGTACTATGTCTGGAAAATGAAATCGGGAAATCAGTGCCCGATCCCATTTCAACATGATTGCTCTCAATATCTTTAGAGCAATTGATTGTTTGTCTTTCCGCGCTATCTTAGGTCTTTGGGGCTTTGATTACGATTAATGGCACTCCCAGTCTTGATTTTCTTTCCTCCTCTCCCTCCTCTTGCAAAATATTCAACCATCAATTATCGACTCGCACAATTTCTACAATTTCACGCTCTTAAAATCCACAATTTCCTTCTATTGGCCACGTATTGGCTTTTGTGTTATAAAATAACTGATATAAGCTTTAATTCTCATTATATCGGAAGTATTACTGCAGTTACTATTATTTTTGGCCAAAACAATTATTATTTATCGATAAGTTGCCAATTAAATATGCCGTTTGAGATTGAAAATTAGCCAGGACATCTAAAGAGCATTTTGCATTTGAATCTATACATATAAGCGCTTGTGTCATTTTGCCAAGTCATATTGTTCTCAAATTGAGCTTTCAAAGATTCATATATGGGATATTTATGTCATTTATTTTCTGTGTCCAAGGGAGTTTTAGAGTTTTAACCTATATCTGTTCTCTTACTTTATTCAATTATTCACATTGTAATTTAACATGCTTATTATATTTTAGGCTTCAGCTCATTTAGCATTATCTTTGTGGAGTTGAAGCCATTTTCAGACTTTGTTTGCAATTACTCCCTCTCTCTCAGGTTCTGATTTTGTTGCTCTTTTCAGTGCCACTTTAGAATTGGCAAACATCCATTGAATGTGTTTATTTTTCCCTAATTTGGTCAAGATATTAGAACAAATGGCAGGCGTTTTGATAGTTATCATTAGCCCTTTAGTTGACTTCGGGCTTTACAGAGGAGAAGGAACATCAAAATGAAACAGGTCGAGAGGGAGAGGAGGAACAGAAGAGTGTTTCAAAGATGTAAAAGAGACAGGCACAAAGATAGATAAAAAGGTGAGGTGAGTACTGTGAAAGTAGTCGAATTTGACATACAGTGGGGTGGTGGTAGTTTGAAGTGAGAAGTCAACTGCCTGTTAATAGACATTTTTGCCGTATGAGTATACGTTGCCCAGGTTGCACCACGTGGAGGTAAGTCTATAAGATATAAGGTATTTTCAAAGTGGCCTAGCTCTCTCTGATCTTTCATTAAACCGTGAAAACTCTCTTCACTTTCTTTATCTTTACGGATCAAGTGCTCCTGTTCCATAATATTCTCTCTTGAATAAATGCTAGATATGGCGCATGCCTTTTGCTTACTTTTGTGTTAGTTCATTTCCAATATTCCAATTTCACTAGTTTATTCATTAAGTACTTTCATTTTCGTACAAATATTTGGCTTACGGCTGTTTTGTTTATGTCAGAGAAATTTCAGATTTTCTATTCCAGACACTTAAATGCTCACAGTGATCAAACGCCGCACTAATAAGTGGGACGTCTTCACACAGTCCCATGCTTCGTTCTCTTAACACGAGGGCAAAATTTATCCCTGCAAGCATTCAGTAAAAGGCTCGGCCAACCGTACTCTCTTTGAATTCTAACACGTCTTAATCTTGTAATTCCCCCCCCCCCCTAGTATACCTAATATGGTTTTTTGCCGATGACCTGCAATTGTGCTTGTGTTTGAATCAGCTGAATCACGCGCTTTTATTAATCAGTTTCACAAAATTGAGAGTTTTTTTTGTGTCGACCCCTAATTTCCTACTAGGGGTAATCACCGATTTTAGCCCAGGTAAATTTATGGTAGCTTGTAACAGTTGTGAACTGCTAATCAATCAAATTTTTAGTAGTTTTTGAAGGTGCATATCGAATATTTTCCTCTGTTCCCCTGCCACTTTTAGGAGCTTATTTATCACTAAGTGAATTATTGTGAAGTCAAATTACCGAAGCAAAAGCCTTTTATCCTAGTGTATGTTCATTCTGTTAACCCTGTCTTGTCTCCTAGCTACCACACACTGAGTTCCACTTTGTTCTTCCTATGACTAATAATTATTTCATTTGTCACTTATCTGTCCCTTATTACCATTTCTTGGCATATTGCATTTTTTTTCTACTTTTTTCTCTCCATTTACTAGTTTAGAAGCTGCCGTTTTTCTCTTTTCTCATCTAATATGAGAACTTAATAACATTTGCCGCATTTCATCTCCCGTTATGGCTTAGAATAGTTGTAGCTCTTCTATTTTTATTAACTTTTCTCTACATTGGAAATCCTTTACTTCCTACAATGGTTTGTCCATGTCTTTTAATGCTTTTTTGCTTCATTGTGGGCATGTGTTATTATCAAAATCGAAAGACTGCAAGGCGTGTGTTTGCCCAATATTTGTTAGCGTCTCTGCGTGTTGTTGCAGCTACATTTACCGATGTAGGCACCGTTACTGTAGTTCTACTAAATGGCCTCGAGACTGACTGACTGAGTGAGTGGGCGAAAAGTCCCCTACTCTACCTCAATGGGATAGATTTCTTGAGGCCTTGTGATTGGTTATTCGCTGCGGGTCGTGTTTGCGTGCGCGTGCGCAGCCGTTTCTACATTTTTCTTGCTCTCTCAGCTAATTTTGTCCCATCTTTGTGTGGATACGTTTTTTCCCCTTCGGTGGTGGGATTAATCCACTTCATAAGTCCCCTAGAGGAGGCGAGTGTTCTGGTCTCTATTGATTGTTTGTGAGAGGAATTTTGATATATTTCGTGTAACTTAAACGGCAAAAATATGTATGGGCTACAAAGCTTGGTGTATTTTGAAATAGAGTGGATTGTCCAAATCTGTTTTAGCATGTTTTATAGCGATTTTCATGATGTAAATTTATCAAAAATATTCCTTTGGTAGTTTTTTTCTAATGCCAATATACAAGACTTAATTAAAACTTTCTTAAGAATGTCACACCCCATAATTAACTTGACAATTCATTCATTTTATATGCATTTCGTCGAATTTATTAACTTTAGATGGGGTATCACCATAGTTGAATTGCTTTAGTTCAGGCAAATTGCTTTGGATCTCGAATACTTCCAAATTTCTTTATCCTTGAATACGCCACCCATTGGATGGCCATTATTCCTGTAATGATTGCCAGTCTATTTAACTAATAATTTTCGTTAAATTGGGTGCATTGTTATTGCCCCTTTGGGTTTACTATAGTCGCCAATGCAGTGAGGAGAAATTTACTTGGTTGCTACTCCTGCAAGATTTTGCACTGAATCAATTTGCATTCAGCTCTTTCTAATCGCCCTCGACCTGTACTGTGATTCAACAGTGTTTTCAAGAGGCTGCGTTAAAGTGCCACTTATAATTACCCCCCCCCCCCCCCCCCCCACTTAATACCTCTCTCGTGAATTCGCACTTGATGAAGTAGGAGGTTTTGCATGATCCTCACCATAGCGCATTACAACTCCATATCGTATATTTGTCCAATTTTTCTTTTAGCCTTCCAAGCATCTTCGCTGAAATGAAGAATACAATTTCCAAGGTGGATGTAGATGCGGATCTAAAAAAGTGGTCCCTCATGTATGGAGCGGATATGCCTACCAATTTCCCCACTTTCCAGGTAAGCCAAAAAAATCATCTTCTATCCTGCGATAGAGAGGCCTTATCGCCAAACCCTAATTTAGTTGGGAGATAGCATTTCGATTAGGTTTGGTCATTAGTTGTGTGCACTGATCGCCACTGAATTTATGACTTTGTGCAGAGAAGTGGGTCTGCCACAGGTCGTTGTAATTAGGTTGCAGTGTAGTAGTTATTTTTACTACTAAAGGTTCATGTGCAAGTGGAAAGTGATCAGTTGATGTGTGTGTGTGTGTGCGTTTGTACACTTTGAACATGAAAATGTGTAAGTTTACATACTATTCTAGTAATCTCAAGTTATAGTTAGCACATGTTTTGTTTTCCCTCAACATCTTCTGATGAATTAAGCAGCTCGTCTCTGTTGGAGAATGATCTCTTAAAGGCAATTTTGGGGATGAAATGTCCCGAGTTTCACTAGTTGAACACTTGATTTCTCTTGCTTCTTCATGACAAAATATTTCACAATCCAGCTCTCAGTTGTATGATGCCTAGGGGGTAAGCGGACATCTGAAGAATGAGGTGTTTTTTCCTAACTTCGATCTGATTTTAATTCGAGCCTTCCTTCAAAATCTTTAGCAATTTATTATGGTGGTATTTCTTGAGTTCACTGAGCAAAGTATTTTGGGTAGATGAAGAATATCTTGAAGCGTCATTTATGGAAACTCAAACTCCCTGCCTCCTTTTATTAACCATAATTGACCGCCACCATGGTTAGTTATCCGCATCACTAGATTGGGCGGCGATCTCATGACTTCTGATTTTACCAAGTGTGCATTTTCTGGGATAAAGAGAGAACACCCTGAAGTCTCTTGGTTGCCCCTCTGTAACTAGGGCAATATATTTAGAACTTCATCATCGCTAAGTTATGCTCAAGTCACTGTGTTCCAACACTGCCTGTACTATTGGCTATTCTCTCACTGAATGTCCGCGGACAAGTGTCGAACCCTCCACCTTTGTAACACTGATCCTGATGTGACTCTTAGTTGCCATTATATTGTGAATAAAGTCAATCTTTGTGCCATCCTTATTGGTATCATTACCATTATCTTTCGATATATATGGATTTGCCCTCTTTTTGATGTGTGGATGATGATCTTCAACACTAGTAGTCTGTTATTACGTGTTAGCTTCTACACGTTGAATGTAGTCGCGACTATTGTTCATCTAACCTATACCAGATCGTGTTTCTACTCTGCTCTTCCTACGCCTGTATTCTTTGAACTGAATCGCATTTTTTATTTGTTTTTCACCATAGCTTTTACCGCACAGCTTAATTATTAATCTGTATTTCCGAACCTACTTGACCTATATTTACGTGGCCTTTCTCGAATTTGAGACTCACTACGCTTTCTTAGAAGATGGAAAGGAGTAGCGTGGTAATTACTAGAAGTCTCACCCAATCTTCATGGTTACTATTTCGTGTTCTATATCTCGCCTGCCTATGTAATCAAATTCAGAATATGCGGTTTCATAGTTGGGAAACCTATTTTCCTTTAAACTATTCCTAATCATTAAGAATCTCCGTTCAGTCCTCTTCCCGTATTGATTTAATTCATGCCTATGTGTGTTTTTCCCATTGAAACTGCAAATGACTTACATTTCTCTGTCTTATAGGTAGGTTCTAAATTTTGGTCTCAAGACATGATCATTTATCGTATCATATCGTTAGGATTTTGTGCAACCAATGAGCAATAGCTATGTGCAGGGCTAATTTAGCCTCGAATTATTTGGCTATTGGTAATGGCCCTTAATAACGGATCTAGGTTTTCCTGGAAAGGAGAATGCGAACACTAGATAATTGCATGCCAAAGCGTCCTATTTTTGTGAAGTTACTTTAAACGTCTTTGCACCATCTGGATCAAATTATGTCTAGCAAAGTAAGGAATCAAAAAAGATCTATTTTAGGGTAAATATGCACCTCTGCTCATTAGTGCACAATCAGTAATGCGAAAATGGTGCACTCTAAGGGTTAATTTTGGTTGAGAGGCGGAGTAGATGAATCCAACGTTCTCAACAAAGTGACTCCAGGGTACCTCTCTACTCCAAGTCTAGTGGGCTTAGTAAGTTCTAAGCCTATGATAGGTTTAAATATTCAGTTCCGACGCTTGTGACATAGGTAGACCGCGAATATGCCAATCTTAAGTAAACAAATTATTCTATTTTTGGCCTCACACTATATTATAGAAATCAAATAGGCTAATGATCAATGGTAGTTATTTAGGAACAGTGGAACAGTGGCAGTAACTTTAGTTATGTGCCTTGAAAAACAACTATATATTTGGACTGGAAAATGCCTAAGCGAACTGGTTTCGGAATGCCATAGGTACACTACGGGGGAAAATAGGTTGAAGTAGATCGCCTATCCATATAGTGTACAGGTTTCCTAAATGAACACACTGCACTATTAAAGATGTCATATGACCACTCATAGAGCAATCAATTGCTTACACATATAGTTGATTTGTTTCATCACTGTTATAACTCGATTCTGTTAAGGAGGAGGTTTCACCATCTTTTTATAAAGCCAAGTGCATTCAGTGTTGCCCAGGAAGTGTCTGTTCGTCTTTGCAACCCCCCACCCCATCCCCGGTAACTGGATTTTGTCGATTCTTTTGCCAAAAAAGTACACATCGTAGGGTGTATTTGTGTTTCTACTCATTTATGTTGCTATCTCGTTAACCTTAAAAACAATAGTTTTTAATATAATGATAGACTTTCTAAAGCTGCAGGTTTTCGTTATTAATGGGATAAATGAAATGACTATTTATTCTAATATATAATTAATGATGTAATGGGGAAGGCTAACCATGTTAATAGTGCCAAATTGAATAATCTTCAGTTTGAATTCTTCTTATTAGCCCAGGATCGTTATGTCTAATGGCTTTACTGTATTTGGTGGTAATAGAAGATAACGACCTGTTCACAATTGTTATGAATCGTTAAAACTTGTTACGAATCACCCAAGATAGTCAACAACGCCAGTGTAAGTCTCTGGTTTAGTGGGATTCAATCAACGAATTGGATTACAAGGTTGCCAAATTTATGCGAATATTCAGAGAATTCTTTCATCTTCGAAGGGACCATTGTTCCTCGAGCACCCCCTGCCAATAAGTACTTTGGTGCTTCATTTCTAGTGCTTGAAGTCTTATAAACTAGAAGAGTGGTTGAAAACCGATTATCCGAATTTCTTTGCAATCAGTGTGCGGGTCTCCTCAGAAGATCATTTGAAAACGCAGAAGAATGTTATTTGGATTGGAGCAAGATGGAGAGAATGCAAATCACACAAACCCAATCTTTCTTTTTTTGGGAACACCATGTGCATTATTAATAGACGTAAAAGCTTTGAGGCCTTCCCTCCCCTTTACCTTAGATCTGACACTCTTTCCTTTCCCCTTTCTCCCAGGAATATAGTCCCGAATTGTGCGCTCTGGGCAAGAAAGGTAAATCAGCCGTTGCCGATAGTAGCAGTGGTATAACACTGACCAGTATGAAGTCAATCTCTTCACCAGATCGCCAAACCAATGCTGTAGCTCCTGATATAGGTTTTGCTGCGTAAGTTGACTTGGATAATACGCTTTTCTTGTATGTTGTTGCTGTAGAGGTCTGGAGTCAAAATTCATTCGGGCTCTTATTCTCAGTAACCAACCACACTGGCTAAAATATTAGCTAATTAATCGCCATACTCAATCGGTGTGGCTTCATGATGTTTTAGTGGTCGATATGCTTATCTATTAGTTAATATCTTGAGTTCGATGCGGATCCACTGAAATTGCTACAAGAGGGGTTGCTCAAACGGTTGACTTTAAGGTACTTCACCCAACGTTAAGTGCCTCTTTAACACATTGCTTAGTGGGCTTGAGGTCTTACCGGTAAATGAGTTTGACCATTACTGTTATTGTTTTACTCTTATACATATATAGCGATGATTACACCACTGGAGAAACCAATGATCATGGAATTGATACCATGTCGGTGAGGTGGGTTTCATTTATTCTTCTTCGGCCGTCGTTCTGTGATATCGTCATCTTCATCTTTGTTGTCTGTATTTCCGTTGTTACTACAATTAAGATTGATTTTCTGATTTGATGTGTGGTGATGGTATAGCTTGTTATTTTTACATCGATTGAGGTATTTTCGAGTACCGTAACTCTTTTAGTTTTTCAACTCTAAATCGCTACTCTCTTAGCTCTGATTTCTCCGTATCCTAAATCTCTTCGATTATGTAAATATCAACTCTAATGGAATATAATATACTCGATTAGGATCATAAACCGTAAACTATCACGTTAAAATCTCCCATATTCACAACCCCAGCTAACCCAGGGATATCAAAAGATGCCATTGGTGTCTTGATGTTGATTTCACCTTCTACAACCTGATGAGTTCTTTACTGGTGACGGTAACCTTCTACTTACTTTTAGGGAAGTGGATTACCAGGGTACGTCAACAAGTTCTCAGACAAATGCCATAATTTTGAATAGAACAAAGATTCACAAGTTCAAGCCTCTCAACATATAGTTGTCCATTCATTCTATGTAACATCAGGATCAAGACAAGATGCATTTCAAAGTAGCTAGCAATTTTCGATCCTCCAAATGTCAAATTCCGAGTTCAGAGCTAACATAAAACTTTAGAGCTAAACTAACTTGGAAACCTGTAAAGATCTTACAACCTTCACAGTAGGTTTTATGGTAGGATTAAACTCTTTAATGAAACAAAAGTGTAACTTGATAATAACTCCTGCGGAGGAAGACTCACCACAGCAAGAAATCAAGAAAGCATCTCTCTTGTGCAGAACTCAATGCATGAATGAGATGGACGAGTTGCCATTGAAGAAATTGCAAATGAAATAGGGATCGCACACGGATCAGCATTTTCACTTCTCACAGAAAATTTTGCCTTAAGCATGCTTTAGGTGGGCCATCTGTTTTCCAAAGGCGTTTCAGGAACAATGTTCCGAACACCTGTACTTTCTTTAACAACTTTGGTAAAGATGGAAGCGATAACAATTTTCTGAGCATTATACTCTCGGAGGTGAAACCTGGTCCTACCAATTCGATGCCGAAAAAAATTTAATCAAAAGAGTGATACCCAAAGTGACCTTCTGGGCCCGTCGAGTTCAAAGCTGAACGATTCGTTAAGAAGGTCATGGCCATGTTTTTTGAGATTCAAAAGAGTGGTATTGACAGAAACGGTCACTTCAAGTTATTATGACGGCGTTTTGTGGAAGTTGAAGACATCTCTCGCCAAAAAGCTGTGCGGAAACTGCACAGACAAATTTTTCATCAGGACAATGTCTCTACATTCTTCAAGAGCTGTCAGGGCCCTGCTGGACGAATTTCGATGGGATACGCTTCCACATCCTCCTTATAGTGCAGACCTAACCCCCTCAGACTTTTGTTTCCAACAGTGAAAGAACGCCTTAGAGACACCCAATTCACTTCTTTAGATGAAACGGAAAGGTATGTAATTTAGTGGAACCAGGGGGAGCCCCCAAAATTCTGCCATGGGGGGGGGGATTTACAGGTGGAAATATAGGTCACAGAAAAGAGTATTGACAACAATGGAGCCTGTACAGAAAAATGACTGTAATCACTTGTTAAATAAGTGAGTTACGGAATTTGTCTGAGAACGTTTTGACTCATCCTCGTATGTGAGCCACCATTTTATCACCAACTTGCCTTTTCTCTGTTGTCCTCCATTTGCCTGTAGACAGCAGGGGGGGGGGGCTATGTTCAATAACTAAATTATGTAGTTTGTCTTTGGACTTATTGACCCATCCACTCATATTGGGTTAAGACAGCATCCAAATCTTTTATGAATGTCATCGCATTATAATTTATGAGTTGTCCTAATTGTTTGTTTCACTGCTAAAATTTATGTAAATGGATATTATTTTATTTGAAGATTTTTTATTAGGAGTAGTTTCATCTCTTATGTGCAAAGGCGTATTATTTTTATTTTGCATGAGTGTTTTTCTCGTCATTTCAGCACGAAATCTATTTTTACCTCAATTGGTGCACATATTTGCCTTAAAGCCTCCTTTTGATCTCTCACACCGCAGGTTTCACCCTTGTTACAATGGGTTTCCACTCTTCGCACTTGAGTTAATTTACATGGGATCATCCCTTATTCTCTGCAATTGCCAAATAGTAATGCCGATCGAGCATCATCTCGTTAGAATTTAAAATGAGACACTAATGGAATGCGCTCATGTGTTGATGAGTCTTTTCGATATGTTTGGTTCAAAGTCCTTTTATATGTGCATTAAGTGATTAGAATGGTTTATAACTGGCGCCTCCCACAAAGAGACCAAATCGTGGTTTCTTAATCATGAATTAGCAAACTCTGCCACTGCTTTTGTCTGGGATAAAGCAAGAAAAAATATATTATAGCCATAAAACTTATCAATTTGTGAGGACTGAGGGTGAAGAGGAAAGTGCACTTACTTCCATAAAGTATTAAGTGAAATTGAAATTAAATAGAGTGCTTCTATTCAATGAAATATTTCGTAGCTCCGATAACTGTGTAACGGTATCCTATTTCTGCAGGGTAGAATTCCAATATTTTGTGAAGGATTCCTTTGTGTTACAATTGCCGAGCTGTCTTCATTGTTCGTCTGAATGAAAGTGTTTTTTTCGCATTTCACTTTGAAAGAAAAAAAATAACGACAAGACTTCTGTCATTTTCTTGCTCTTTCTTCTAAGTGGAGTTTTAGCTTTCAGCTTTAAATCTTATTTGTGTTCACGATGATTTCACTTATTTCAACTATAATTAACCACTTTACCCATTGTGTACCAGTGTTGTTCTGGGATGAAAGGTAAATTGGTAGTTCCTTAGAGAGCCCTTAGAAAACACTGCCATTTACCAACCCAATATACATCCAACCGGTTTGCCTCAATTTCTTTCACTCACTTGATGTGTTGTAGCATTAAGGTGTTATTTTAAAAAATCGATTGTGACATCCCAAATCCCATTAAAAGCTCTTTTCATTGAAAGTGGAATTTTCAGCCAACGTCTTATTAAAGCCGCCAGGGGCTAGCGTAACGGGAACGTGCGTGACGGAGGTTTACACTTTTTAAGTACGGTACAGCGAGAGAATTCCTATTGGTTGCCATGAGAATTTGCTTCAGTGCGCTCAAATACACTTTGCCTGCCACCCAGAAACCTCACAATACTAACACGGCTTCGAGCTTAGAAACATTTATTAAAGAGGTCGGTTTTCTGCTCATGTTCAACTGGAAGCCTTTGGCTTGCCTAGAATTTTTCCCTTAACCCTAAGGTGGGCATTTGCGTCATATATACTAACACTGTTCTCTATCTCTTCCTCTCTCTCCTATTAATTTCCCTCCCTCTCTCATATCCGTCGTTTAATTCTCATATGAGAAGTGCTTGCAACCACACTAACTTCGCAGAAGTCCAATTCACAAATCTTGATTCTCCCACTGCTACTGAAATACCTGCTCAATCCCCTGAACCCCAAACTTCCGATATTGAAAAGATGGGTTGTAGAGCGGAAGAACGACTAATTGTACCAACAGAAGTTGAAAATCGCCCAATGGAGGCTGCTTCTTCGATTGCTGCAGTTATGAGGCGTTTGCGAAGTCCTAGTAGTATTGGTTCAGAAGATACTCCTGTGTGGGCAAATGAGAAAACACCTAATAATGAGTAACTAGTGCATTTCTGATTGATTGGCACTGCACCGTTTTAATTTGGCACTGTTGTACCTATTAAATAAAGCTTGAAACTGAACACACTAATATCTAATGCTATAAATAAAACGAGGCAAGTCAATGGTGTGGAGAGCTTCAGTCTACCTTCCCAACTGGAATCAATAGTTTATTTGGCCTTCCTATCGAAAATTCGAATGCGCAGATATACTTTATTCTAGAGGCCAGTTCTTTTTCTGTCTTCCACGATCATTAAGCCTATTCACAACATGTTCATTGACTGTACTTTGGATAATCGATATGCCCTTTAGTCTAAACGGTCCCCAAAGGAAAGAAATATATCCATACCTTTTGTCGAATTCCATCGGCTTTTGTGGTACTAATGAGCTGAACTGCTTCAAATTTAGATTCTCTGAAGTACATTTTCATCTCAAGTGTCGAAGTTCACCTTGGGGAGTTTTACCGGAGGCTTGTGGATAATTAGCATGATTTTATGTAGAAATGCATTCTTCCTGATTATTTCAAAACTTGATTCTCCCAACTCCCCCCAACCCCCACCCATCCACCTTGATTCCTATATCCACATGCATGCCATGTGTCAGTTTGATCAGCTTTCTCCAATCTCCTATTCAATCTCTCAATCTATTCTGATTGATGTTTCCCTTATCTAGTGCCTACACCACTTCTCTAAATGGCGGAAGTATGAGTGGAGTTGCGCAGCAACCATCGACGTTGACTGAAAATGTTGCTCCCTATCCGGACCTCATTGATGATGGAAGACCGGGAGTACCTATCCGAGCACTCTACGATTATGTGGGGGTGGAGTCTGATGAACTATCCTTCCGTCAGGGTGAGTGTGTCCTTTTTACTTCCATACAGAATGCCACCTGCATCCTTGACTGCTTCTCAATCGCTATCGTTTGTAACTCATTAAATCGACAAAGTCTTCTACGTGATGACGGGTTTTATATAACAATTGTTGTGTTTGAAGATTCACCATAACTTGTTTGGTTGTGAAATCAGGGATTTTTGAATGTACTAAGATGCTGTGGCTTTGAGACATTTATTTATATCAAATGGCAAGCGTTTTGATGGTTATCATTAGCCCCTTAGTTGACTTCGGGCTTCACAGAGGGAAAGAAACATCAAAGTGGATAAAAGTCGAGAGGGGGAGCAGAAGAGAGGTTCAGAGATGTAAAAAAGACATACACGAAGGTAAAAAAGATGAGGTGAGTGCTGTGAAAGTAATCGAGTATGGCATACAGTGGGGTGATGGTAGTTTGAAGTCAGAAGTCAACTACCGGTTTATAGACTTTTTGGCCGTATGAGTATACGTTGCCCAGGGTGCACCACGTGGAGGTAAGTCTGTCGCGCACCCCGGCTTTGAGACATTACCCTAAGTAAACTTCAACAAAGGCTTTGCATGAATTATCTTTTGACCCGCATGAATTTACTCTCTAACTTTGAGGGTACATTGAAATGTTGTATTAAATAATTGTGCGGTTTTACTTCGGACCACAAGATAGAAACGAGGGAAATAGTTCCCCTTCCAAACCCATATTACTTTCCACTGCGATTTCTGCTATCATTGGCTGTAGAATGTTGACGAATTCGTTAGTGCTAACGGTTCTTCGCTTGTGATACAGTAGAACACGATTGATTGGACAATTGGTCAAATTGTGAATGATGATTATTAGTAGCATCTCATTTAACAGCTCTAAACTGTTAGAAGAAAGAAACAGGCGTTGACTGTGATACTTCATAAACCAAGCTTAAGAATGTCGAAATGCTAGGATCGGATAAGCGCTGACTATTATGCGCCACAGTGTATTTGAATGGCAGAATCAAAATGCCAAAACGCTTCAATTGAGTGTCACGCTGTTTAATTAAGCCCAGCATCTTTTTTTGTTTGTGTGTGTGTTGAGATGGAGAGGGAATGTTAGTTCATTTGCTTTTCAAATGAGAGAGAGAGAGAGAACAATTCTCGCTTCCTTTATGTGTGCGTACGCTCGCGATCAGATTGAAAGGGGGAAGTGGAAATTAATTGTAATTGCCGCTTTCGAAGATTTCCCCCCCCCCTCCCTACCTCAACTAATTTGGGTGCATCCCTTGTATTGAAAGAATGTAGTCAGTTGTTCGCCTCTGGCTAATTACAGTTACATAGTTGTAATGTAACTAATGTAGTGTAAAGGTATTGTATCTTTTGGCCCTTAATAGTGTCCAACTAACGGAGCCTACGCGTATACTACTTGGGTTTTTTTTCTTGACAGAGAGACACTTAAACGATTGTCACAAAGACTACGAAACTAAATTTTTGTTAGCGTTCAGGCGATCAACGGGCGCTTAATGTCGTGGGCCCAATGTTGGACAGGCCCTCGACACATTTCATTGAGAATGAACGCGATGTGTAGCTTAGTACTCTGTAAATCTTTGTAGTCATTAATTTGTCGATACTACTGTCCATTCTTAAGGGAGATGAGTATATATCTGCCACAGAGTTTCGTTATTCATAAGAACTTCACTTAATTGCGCATCTAAGTGTGTTCCATCCAAGAGAAAATTGATGGTCTCAATCATCTCATCAAGGCCTATCGATAACGTCAATCTCTTTTCTGAATTATTTTCTTTGTCATTGGCCACGCTAATGAAGATAACACTTAATCTATTCTCCCTCCGTTTATCATCTGAACACCGGAGGAACCTAAATGGGGCAAGCGAATAAGACTAACAAGGTTGTTTTAAAAACACATTAGAGTGCATTCAAGGCGAACTCATCATAATGAACACGGTTTATTGGTCATTTCATATGTGTCCGATATTCTGTTTGTCTTGTGTCCACACAAATTTTGCCAGTTAGTGCATGGAGCCAGTGACCTTTTTTGTCTTTCTCTCAAAGACAAGCAGAGCAGTGTGTGGTTGCTTAACAGTTTCAGCAGACAGATTTTACTTTACTCGTTGGTGGTATCCAAATTGTGGTGTGAGTTAGCTTTCCTCTGACCTGATGAGAATGATCAATGTATATGAATCGAGTTTTACCAAAGATAAGTGGCTATTTATTTGAGTAAGTCTAATATAGCGCAGATGTTACACAACGTTCTAGAATCCATGAACAGCTTCCGGGTTGGGGAATGAACCTTACGCCCTGCAAAGTAAGAAAATTTGGTCGACTAAAAGGTAACAGTTAGAAGTAGTTAAGAATGAGTTCACTAAGAGGGAATTGGAGCTTCGAGCTTTCCTTTGGTTCAAGCAGATTTCGTTCTGGAGATCATTTTTTTTCACGAGCTTGGCACCTGTTATGGCTAAGGTTGTAACACACACAATGTACTATATCAACGTTCTTGCTTCTTGTTCAGGTGACCTGTTTGAAAAGTTGGAAGATGAGGATGAGCAAGGTTGGTGTAAGGGTCGAAAGGATGGTCGAGTCGGACTTTACCCAGCCAACTACGTACAAGTTCTCTAGGCAGACAAGATATTGGAAGTAAGATAGGAGAAGAGGTTCAATACTCACCTTATATCTTTCGATCTCCTAGTCAATCTTCTCTCTGCCTTCCCAGATTCACCTGTTCCCACCCCCTCACCTCCCTTTCTCCAACCGATTGTGATGAAACTAAGACGTTTTTCAATACCCGCGCGCTCTCTCTCTCCCTCTTCTCTCATTCATTCCAATGTTTGACGTAGACGTACAGCAGATTTCCCCATTTTGTGTTGTGCCCTTACTCCTTAACTTTCTTTTTCACCACGGCCCTATCTCGATCCCCCATTTCTCCCTTTGCTTGGGGTTCCATCTTGCTTCCTTATTCTCTCTTTCTCCTTCCCCTTCCCTTCTTCCTCCTCTGTGTGCGTGTGTGACAATTGTGCTTTATATAAGGTGCTACTACGCGCCTTTTTCCATCTATATCTTTCTCTTTAAGCATTAATACTTAATTCCCACTACTCTAATACTACTGTTATAATATAAACGCTGATCTTGAAAATGTATGCTAAATGTTAAGTTTTCCATTGCTTTGGTTTGGAGGGTATTTGTGATAAGGTATTGGAACAGGTTGAACTTTTTCTTCTGAGTAGTAGTAGTGCTTTAGAACGTGAGACGTCGGTAACTTCCATCATACCACGGGTGGAATCGTAAGCGCCTTAATCAACTTGCATGTCTGCCAAGCTAGAGGCCATAAGGTAGGTGCTTTACGATACACATTCAGTGTTTTGGATGGTCGACCGCTCTCTAGTTAGTTCCAGTAAAGCGTGAACCTCTCTCAAACCAGCGAATCTCCAGTGCTTTACGTGTTAAAAGCGTCATTGCTGTTCTTTAATTAACTCGGAGACTGTACTATGCAGTAATCTCCACCACATTAAAGTTAGTTGCTCCTTAACAGAACCGATACTTTTCCTTAAGGCTGACAACAAACAACAACGTTTCCCAAATGGGTAGACCAGGAGTTAACTAGAGTCACACTTGCTGGAGCAGAAAGCGGAAATTGAAATTTAAGGGGAGGGGGGGGGGAGACGCTAGTAATAAATATAAGATAAGGCATATTTATGGGGATTGTCCGATTATGGCATTTGTGAGTAATTGCCTTTATTTACATCAAATGGCAGACTTTATGGTAGTTATCATTAGCCCTTTAGTTGACTTTGGGCTTCACAGAGGGGAAGGAACATCAAAGTGAAAAAAGTCGAGTGGGTGCGGGGGTACAGAAGAGTAAATCACAGATGTAAAAGAGACAGACACAAAGGTAGAGGAAAAGGTAAAGTGAGGTGAGTACTGTGAAAGAGGTGGAATATAACATACAGTCGAGTCGTGGTAATTTGAAGTCAGAAATCAACTGACGTTGCCCAGGGTGTGCACCAAGTGGAGGTAAGTCTATCACTAACCCCCGTGAGTGTGATTTCGGTTTTTAGAAGGCCTGTGTGTCAATGCGCACAAATACACTTTTATAGTTCGGAGTCGACACCTATCGGGTAACGTAATAACTACAATTTCTATTGGCTATTTGAGGTATGCTGGGAGGCTTTAATCGCTTAATGGCTTGGAGAGATGATATTCACTACTGCATAGTCACCAAAGCATGTTAAGATCATCCGCACCTCAGCGAAGAAGTTTGACATTTTTTTACCTTTCTCTCTGCTAATACTTACTGCATTACCTACCATATGGATCAATTTAAATCTGTGCATTTGTTGTGGGGGGGGGGGGGTTCATTTTTACCTACATCGGTGAATGCGTCAATAGCACTGTAGGAGTATAGCTTTTTATTTGACCACCACTAGATGAGGATTGAGGACAGGTATCTGAAATTTCAAAGCCTTTAGAATAAATTCACACACATGTATGTTCACTTTTCTGCACTACTAAGCTACCAGTTACCTCCTACATTGTTGCATCAATGCCGAGCAAGGCAGAGTTGAAGTTGGTTAGTGAGTAAGACATGTTTTTATGACGGATACTTAAAAGAGGTAGATTGAGTTATTTAAACTCTTTGATGTTTAAAATATGCCTCTAATCACTTAAATATTACCCCATCATACGGTAACCACCGCCTCAAATTGAAGTCTTTTAAATTAGTTGGAGCTTACAATCTGCTTATTATTAAAGACCAGATGAATCTGATGGCTTCCAAGGTGAAAGAAAATGGAGAATATGATGAAGATGCTCATAATACGCTGAGTATGTGAAAGGAAGAAACGAGTGTAGGAGAATTGAGTATACTGACTTAGGTAAGAGGGAATTCGGAAAACTAGGTGAAAACGGTCCATCGCTAGGAGTGATGAGAAATTGATAATGCCATGACATGAAGTGCTATACTACTCTCTCTTCGAGGGAATTTAGTAATGAAGCCTATTACAGACAGATAAACCCCATCACTACATTTATAGGTAAACCTGTAGCCCACTTTCTAGTAAGCCTGTCAAGTCGCTTTATGTGGGCTTCACGCTCGCAGACTGATACCGCTGTTATAGATGTTGTTGAAAAACAAGGGCGAAATCTCTATATCACCAGGTATCCTATTGGCCTGTTACTCACTTAATACTCGCTTAATACTTTCTACTCCTTCCAACATCCTCCTTCTGTCCCTATCACCTCTCCTTTCTTATTTGCAGTCGTTAATGGCGTGCCTGTCCAGCACAACTCCTGATTTATCTCCTCAATATAGACACTTACATATTTTTACCCTCAGGAAGTCAGTTGGTTTCATGTGGGAGCGAAGGGGCCTAATTTTAAAATAATTTCACTTAGGAGAAGAGATACTTTAAGTTTAGAATGAATGCAAATTCTCAATATGCCCATATGCCAAAATTTGCCCTGCAGAACAGTACGATCCTCTTTCAAAATAGACTTCATTGGTACTAGACTCGTAATAGAAAGCACTACTAATGTCTTTTGGAACATGTTCAATACGTGTCTTTAGCCTTTGCCCGCTACCACCAAAACTCATCATGTCGGCGGCATTAGTCTGTTGAGAGACACGAGTGAGTGCCTTTGGTGCATTTTTCAAAAGAAATTCTAGCGTTAAAGGATTAAGTATCAACCTGGCTTATACGGCTGTGAATGGCTTCATGAGGAGTGCAAAAGTCACGAATATTACAGCAGACAAATCCTTGCATGTACCTGTGTAAATCGAGAAAAAAATCGCTGTGGCTTGATAAGGCAATAGACAGCAGGTTTCTTCAAAACAAACATTCTTGAAGGCTGACAATACATTGATACTCTCTCCCTCTTCCCCCCCCCCCGCCTCAAAGATATTTGACCTGTCATCAACTTCTCATGAATCACTTTGTTCTTAATGTGGGGGCAGATGAAAATACTTAAATCGGCATTTTTACCAGGATCAAACTTGCCCTTATGAGAGAGTGACTCAACGTGCTACGTGAGTCAACGTGGGTTGTCAAGTTCACACACCTCTTTACCAACGAGAAAGGGCTTATTGTTTTCGTTAATCGTATTTTTCCCCTTCAAATAAACGTCAATTTTTCATTCTGTCAATTAATCAAACTCATTTTCCATAAAATCCTACAATTGAAAAAAACAGCGATGTTTTTCTTCACAAGACTAATGGTAAATTCAAATTCAATCGTTCCGTTGTTGACCAGAAATAAACAGGGTCAGATGACCATTCCCATGGCTTTATTGGAGTGCATGGTGAGCATTGATATCCTGACATCCGATTTGACGCATGAGAATACTTATTACTACATCATGCTAATATTTATTTGAGGTTATGGAAGGCGAATGCTTCTCTCATCTATTTGGAATTGACAGCATTGTATATATTTGAGAATTTATACTATTTCGTCACCTGATTATTTGTGTTCTTTAATAGGCTGCGCCTAGAGAGGTGACACTTAAAACAATTAAGCCCATGTGTGGGTCGGTGGTTTGATCACCAGTTTTCTAGACACTAATAAGGTCATCGCTTACCTCAGTGCATGTGGATTGCTCATGTATCTTTAAAATAGCTCCTTATTAACCAGAGCAGTTGTCAGCAATTATGCTCAGTCATAGAAATCACCTCAGTTAGAAACTTTTAGCGTGCAGTTGTACTGGAGTGTTTATCAATATTATATTGCCCCTATTTGCGCCGGTTTCACGACGAAGGCCTTGATTATTCCTTTAATTGCAACTGTAGTTCACCTTTGCTCTGTTTGCCACCCTTCAAAGTGAGCGCTAACACATTCATCCTCCCTCTCCTTCTGGTGTACATCAAGGGGCTATTCTCTCATCGGTGAAATTAGTCAGTTCACTGTGTACACAAATCACACTATTGCTCACCGCAAAATACAACTCCTTACAATGCTGTTCCAACACCCACGCACTCATATTGCGGCTGATTTGTGCTAATAAATGGTCTTCTATCGCGCGAGATATTTAAACCGGGCTTTGACTATGCTTTCTAAAGACAACCGACGCTATTTACGCCCAGAGGTGGTCCATTGCAGTTAACACTTCAACAGTGGCTTGTAGTAGTTACAATTAGACGACAGTGGAGTGAATAACTCGTTTACTGGTATTCATAATTATCCTCATTATACTGGCCATAAGTGCTGTACTAATGAATGTTGTCTTCTTTATGCACCACAAGCCAGAAAGCTTGTTCAGAGCCAAACCCGAAATGGGTTTCAGGAATTATACTGAACAATGCAATTGGATTATTAAAAAATTTCAGCTACTCTAAGTTTCTTCTTCAATCCAGTCGGCAGTCCAGACAAGGAGGAATACTATCCGCAGAAGATTATTCTGCTTCCACCAAAAAGCTTCAAATGTCACTCGCTTTAATTCGATTATGCCACCAAAAATTTTAGGTAGTTTTATACTACTCATTCCTTTAGAAGCAAATCGATTATTTTCTGGCGAGGTTTAAATTTACCGCTCTTGTTGTTACCACAAGTCACTAATTAAAAGTTCAACAGTGGTGTAAGCAGAGATCTTAACTATCTTTACCTATATGAATTTCAAGCACTTTTATTCGTATTAGAAGTTGACTTTCAGGCTGGCAGAGGTTGGTCATACTTTTAGTTCAGACTTAGAATTTTGACGAAACCTCATTTTTGTGTGACGATTAGCTGAACTCTTATAACAAGATGGTGTGCTTTTATTGACTCGGGTTTGAAATGATTTTGAACCATAGATCACATTTGACTTGATGATAAACTCTCTGAAATTCATTTCAAAATTATTTAAATCATGAACCGATCCTCGAAATGAGTAGGAAAATTTGTACTACCATTTAAATGGCCGGTAGCCTATTAATCATTCAGTCCCCCCCCCCCCCCCCAACCTCCCCCCTCCTCCGAACTCCCTTCCAATATAACCGAAGTGCACTCACCTAACACACAACCACTAGTAATAGCGTTGTAAACAGATGTTCCCAGGAGATATCCAAAGTAGTTCAAGGATTTTCGAAAGGCAAAAATGAAGTTATTAAAAATCCCCGGTTAGAAAGGACTTGGAACCATTGTCAATAGTGGAGGAGTTTTTGAAAACTTCCTGCTCCTATTTGCAATATTAATTCAAAACAGAGAAAGGCAATCAATCTCAACACGAGAGGATGTGTTTGAGAATTAAGTTAAGTTAGATACCTCTTCATCAAAAAAGCGAAAGTATAGAATTAATGAGGGCTCATGTGTACCTTGAATTAGTTCCAACAACACTCACCTTCATTGTTCCTCCGGTGTGCGTTGCGTCGTTGAAAGCATTACTTTCCCATGGAAAATTGACGCCAAATAAGTCTCATGTCGATAAATTGGAAGGCTTTGCATTTCGGAGAAATTTGCTTTTAACAATGTAAATTTGAGCTCATAATTGCATTGAAAGGAATATCGGTGGTCAGCTTTATTATAAAAAGATGAAGAGTTTTCAGACCACATTCTACAAAACAGTTGGTTGTTTTGCCTAGAAGCGTTTACAAGTTGAAACTCTTCTTCATGAAAGAGAATTACTTTCCCATTAATTAGCCTCTGTTGTTATAAACTCGTTTTGTGTTTCCACATATTGCTATTAGCTGGTTAATGATTGCTAAGCAGGGAATTATGAAGTTATGCGTTAAGGGTCTTTTTAAATACGTAACAAACACTTGGGCGTCAGATGTGTTTTCATGGGTTATTCTCTACATTTGCTAAGGTAGCCTAAAGTAAATTCCCAATTTTTTCAACAGTACAATGTTCGAATGAATATTTCCTTTCTTCACAAAATTCTGGCTGGGAAATGCTTTTCTTACTTTATTTGCCTGAACCAAGGAGATTTTGTTAAATATTAAAAGGGAGATACAAAATCAAAGCAGCTAAAATTAGGGGAGAATAGATTGGCTTCCAAATAAACTTCCGTAAAGGTTGTGAGATATCTTTCCAGAAAGAAAGTTGTAATTACTTGTAAGTATTCTAATTTGCTACTATAAATATTTCAACAGATAACCTTCTAATTAGTTTTAATATCATCAAATGCCCAACAAGTTGCTTTTGCCAACTAAACAAGCCATCAGAACAGTCGTAGATCTAGACCCCTCCAATTGAAATGGAAGATGAAGCTGAATGAGTGATGTGCGGTGGATGTTGCACACATAAACCCTGACTCACCTCCACTTGGTGCACCCTGGGCAACGTTTATTCATACGGCAAAAATATCTATCAATCAGTAGTTGACTTCTCACTTCAAACTACCATCACCCCACTGTATGTCAAATTCGACTACTTCCACAGTACTCACCTCACCTTTTCTCTACCTTTGTGTCTGTCCCTTTTACATCTTTGAAACCCTCTTCTGTTCCTCTCCCTTCCCTCTCGACTTTTTTTCACTTTGATGTTCCTTCCCCTCTGTGACGCCTGAAGTCAACTAAAAGGCTTATGATAACCGTCAAAACGCCTGCCTTTTGATATAAAGAAATATGGTAAAATTCTCTTGCATTAAATTACTCCGAAATTGGGTAAACTCCTTCAATAGTATCAAGAAAAGAGAGGATATAGTGCGTGCCACTGCCACATAGCCTAGTCACCACAGTACAATAAAGGGCTTGTTAACAATACAGTGGCAACTGACTGGTGGTTAGCAGGGCGGTCTCTGCACTCACGCCGCACTTGCCCCCCCCCCACCCCCCACCCCCCACGTGACAGATGACTCGGTGCGCATAAGATTTCCTTGTTCAACCACGGTAGTGTTGTGCGCTCCACGATGACGGCATTGGGTGGACGTGAGGACTCTGACGAGTGGTTTTTCATTTAAAATATATAGTTATGGGGAGGGGGGGGGGGGGGGGGGGAGGGCTTTGGAAGTTCTGATAAATGTTGGCTGACTAATCATCACAGTGATTAGTCTACTCCTTTGACGGCCGGTGTAGATAGAGTGGTGTAAATTGAACCTTATTAAGGAATGTCAAATAGATAAAGCGAAGTAAAATTTGTAAGATGTGGGAGATATCCTATCATGTCCAATGTCCATAAAGGGCACACAGGAGGCAGGTGTTGCACTTTGCGTTCTTGAAGCCCCAACATAGGGAGCAGTGACCAATAAATATGCAATCTGACTAGGCCAGTGACCACACTGAGCTTCCATATCGACTTCCCCATCGGTCCAACCTTTACTCAGACAGGGCCTTAGCTGGATCCAAACGGTTTGCGAAACTTCCTCGAGCAGGGTTGTTGTTTATACCAGTATATTGACCTCTGTCTGCCCTCTAGATTTGGCTTACTTTGATGGTTTAATTAAAAGTGTGGAAATTTACATTTCATTATGAGCCGCAACTTTGTTATAAGTAGATCCGCAACCTATCTAGTCAAACGGAAGTACACGCGCCTTCACACATATTGAAAATCATGAAATCCTATAGAATAAGAGAAAATGTTACATTTGAGTAATAACATATTACAGTGCTTACCTGCTTTGATTCAGAATTAATTGTTTCAAGAATATCAAACCTTTGGAGTGATAGCTTTGGTTTTGCTTTTGAGTGTAATTATTAGCTTATATCGATTAATTCCTATAATTATAAGAACCACTTGTACAATTTATTCTCAAATATTAAGCCTATGGTATTCCGGCTTTCAGTGTCTGGCCTTACAATGAACCCTGTAGTACCTGTGCACACTTACTCATCGGTTTGCTCGGCCTTGACTCATGGAGGAGACAAAACAGATAGCCTCTCTGAACTTATTTTATTTTGGTCTTTATACGCGATGCCGCTGTCAAGAACGCAGCTTAGAGCAGTGACCTTGTTCTTTTTCCTACTCCATACCTTCAACCCCTTTCCCTTTTCCATTATCTGCGGTCGTCCAATTTCCAAATGGTTCATCTCGTACTCCAGTTCCTCTCATCTTTAGGAAGAAGTTATTGCTCACTTCTAGGCTTACGAAATTGGCTAATAAAGACCCTTAAATCTTAATTAGTGATACTTTAACCGCCTTTGAGACACTCGACTCTATTGACTTCCACTTGTCTTCGGGTGCATCTTGTTTGTATATCGGAATAGAGTCATGAAGCAAATAGCCAAACGGTCGCTATATCGCAAGATCATTAGATTAGTAAGTGCTATCCTATGTCAAACGTGACCATTTGATATTAAGCTCCTTATGTAGATGTTTCAATAATTAGTTAGAAAATTGAGCTGATTAGTAAGTTTCCAGTGCGCCTACATGTCCTTATAATTACAGATCACCGAATTTAATGCAGACATTTAACTGCCTTAAATGAAGACTTTACAAAAAGAGTGTTAGAGTCTAACGATCCTGCTGTTTAGCACATTTAAAATTGACCGCATTTTTTAAATAATTAATAATAAGTTGTTGATTCAATTTTCTTTAACAATGAGTATTGATTGATTCCAGCGCCTCCAGCCTGAAGTTGGTTCTCTAAACACTAGAACTGCATTGAATCTTCCTCAATATCTTTGGAAGCGTTCGGAGTGGTAATTGGGTCGATGATTGCATTGGATCTCATGGTTTGCGAGATTCCAAGGTGGTAGTCGCATGCATTAAGGTGGATCAACGTTGAGTTCATTTGTAGGGCAGAAGATACGCTGCCTTTTCACATCGTCAAAGAGTTGAGATTTGGAGAAGTGTATGGAGGGGGGGGGGGCTATTTTGCCTACGAATAAAGCTGCCAAATCGTGAGGTGAACAAAGTGACATTTCTGGACACATAAGCTTTTAGCACCACCCGATCGGTGAGTATCTGGAATATCCGATTGTGGCGGATTTGATGTGCTTACCCCAAGAGATCCGTTGAAATTAATCCAGAAGAACAATAAAAGTGGTTCCTTGGATGGTACGGCAAGAATGATTCAATGTAAGCCCATGGGACTTTGGTATGAGGGAACATAATGTTTGTCTGTTTAGCCTCGCACGTATTTTATGCAACCGCCCTTGATATTGACCTCAGGAAGTTAAAAAAACGGATTTAGTGGGACTCATTTCTCCAGGTTCTTAGCATTTGTCTCACGCTGGTATCGATCGCTTGGGACGGCAAACGACCATGGGCCAAGCTCGAATGTGGTCAAAATAACCAATACTAAATCTCGGTGATAGATTTTAGAGTTCTGATTTGATTTGTCTGGTGATCAAACGGACACAATATAAGGGCCTATTGCTGCGTTTGCTACGTAGTCTTGGCGACACGTCATGCTGGTACAAATTTAAGCATGTGGGATCTCATGGAGTGCGTGAGTGATCAATGTAAAGTCATACCATCATTAGTCGCCCGACCTAAAGTTTAAATGGAGATTATGTAGAATTTTTTGGACAGTCTAGAGAAACATGGAATTTTGAACACGTTAGCAACGTCAAGTGATGTTTATCTTCAGATTTTTTGCAGAAAAAGCATTTAGTTCTCTGATCAGAATATTAATCATTTTTGCAGAGAGTTTTGTAATCCACTGTTTCTTGAGAACCTACGACATCGTAAAATTGTCAGAGATTATGAATAAAATAGTACCTTCAGGAGTCTACAAGAACTATTCATGGGATCGCCCTTAAAGTTACCACATTTGACAAAATATCCAAAGTTAATAATTAATCGAAAATAAATTCATTATTTAATTTTCTTGAAAAACAAGTTTCTTTTATTCAACAGAAAGCGTCAGTGTGCTTGGGATAAATTTAGCAGTTTCATCAATAAATTTAAAAGTGGTCGATAAATACAAAAGAGTTTAATTCAAAACAATCGTTGTTGGCTTCTATTACAGCCACGACCACGCCTTGAAACTTGGAGTGGGGTGCCTTTACACCGCACCTTGGAAGATCTCACAAAACTGTTTCGTTCCCTCCAACCTTGTGGTACTGCTACGGTTATTAGTGTCTTTATTCACAGCACCCCATATATATAGTTATATATGATAGTTATCATTAGCCCTTTAGTTGACTTCAGGCGTTACAGAGGGGAAGGAACATCAAAGTGAAAAATAGTCGAGAGAGGTGGGGGGACAGAAGAGTGTTTCAAAGATGTAAAAGAGACAGACACAAAGGTAGAAAAAGGGTGAGGCGAGTAATGTGTAAGTGGTGGAATATGACATACAGTGAGGTGATGGTAGTTTGAAGTGAGAAGTCAACTGCCAGTTAATAGACTTTTTGCCGTATGAATATACGTTGCCCAGGGTGCATCACGTGGAGGTAAGTCTATCACACACCCCCTGAAATTCAGAAATAACATAACGCGTAATGTATAATAAGACAGAGTTTGAAGATCTAGGGTGTTCGGAGGTTATATAAACATTGAAACTGATGGAATTGTAAAAAGGGCCTGGAGATTATTGCGATTTTCAAGGAGGTGGGGGG
>UZAE01000189.1:0-31174 GCA_900617975.1 Rodentolepis nana | reverse complement strand
CCCCCCTCCTCTCGACTTTTTTCTACTTTGATGTTCCTTCCCCTCTGTGAAGCCTGGAGTCAACTAAAGGGCTAATTATTACTATCAGAACGCCTGCCATTTGATATAAATAAATATTCACAATAAACTCTACCCATAACTGATATAATAAATACAATTCACAAGAAATTATCCCCATTGCATGATCGCTACTTAAAGCGGCGTTAGCAGTCCTATTGGTCATTGAGCAAGGACTTTCAACCTGGATAAAGTGCACCCAATTGCTTAATTCACTTGAATGGCAAGTTAAATAGTGCGTAAAATCGTTGGTGGACAAATAAGAAAGAGGGGCGAATTCACTTACGCAGCATGTTCAACAAGGTAATCGACAATTTTGTCCAGGGTCTTCTGAAAGAGCGCAACCCGAATCCACAAATATTTTGATAAGGATCCAGTAGCAGCCGGTAAATTCCTCCTAAGTTAGCAGAAATTGACTTTTAGAATATTTTTTTGCTCGAAAATAACGGAATTGTATAGCGCCGTAAAAATTAAATAAAAGAAAATCATATAGCATAAAAAATTGACAGAGATTTTATTCCTTTTTGCAATTCTAATGCGAAATTGAAGTTCAACACAGGACTCAATGAAGTTAGATAATAATATTTTACGTTTAGAGAAACTATTCAATTGATACCAATAGTAATAAAAAGAAACGGCTGCTATATAATCTTCGATTTCATTTTCTCGAGACAATAAAGGCGATTGAAATTTAACCAAACAACAAAAGCGGCGAATGAAAATATAAGGCTGTGACGGAGGAATGATCGAAGCTGTTTTTCCAGATAATTATACTGCTAAAACAAAATGGCAACCAATGAAATTCCTACCTTGGAGAGTCGGAGTAGCCGAGAGAGGATAGGCTGAAAGTATTTCCAAAACCGTTGACACCCTCTTCCAATTCTTGGACTCGCTTAACTACTTTCTTTGCTTCGGGAAGCGATCTCCCAATCTCCTTCAGGAGACTGAAAGTTCGTGATTCGCGATAATTTATCACGGGCCTTCGAAGAATGAGACCAAAGCGTAGGCAAGCATCGACGGCACCTTAAATTGGAAGTTCAAATAAAGTTAAGCCTTTTGCATTCTTGATAGAATTACATTTTTTAATTATGTCATTATTGGGCAGTTTGATCCTGTAATTATTTTAGTTCGAACAACCCTATGAATAATAAATTGTGGTATTTGATATATTGTTATAACTGTTACTTTGTGGCTCAGCGATAAAATCGACTACAGTACAAATGACTGACGATTTGGCTCGTAAAGGTCATAAGTGAGTTGACCAACAAGAGAGGAGAGCTATACAGAACATTTTCAATTGAGAGGTTTGGGAACTGACCAATTATATGAACAATATAGGATCAGCTTAAGTAAACGAAATAGTGGATCACTTTAAGAAACTCAAAAGATTCCATTTTAAAGTTCTCTTTTTACTACATTTGACGCTATTCTATTATCTGCTAGCACAATCGAGGAGAAAATAGTTTGATACTAATGTAACTTATGGATTCATAAACTTTGAGTGTAGATTGTGGAAGTGTTTTCGGTTTAAATTTATTATCACATATAATATTCACATTTAAATATCCAATTTACCACAAAATGCAGTTACGTTGCTACTTTCCTCATGAATGTAACTCCGTGTAACGGATTCTTCAGCCAAAATTTTAACCTAAAATTAACAAAAGAAGTAGGCAATAAGTTATGTTACATAAGACCTGGCGGTGTCATGAGTGGAGAGGTAATTTAATAAACATGAATGTAGCTAGAAATTGGTGGTTGAAAGTGCATTTGGGAGATTTTGGGAATGATGATGGGAAGAGACATTTTGAAGTAAAAGTGCGGATGGAATGCTGAAGGGCGTACCTTCTGTTTGAGGTCTTCAATTAAAGCGCTGCGTTTTTTCTGAAGATCTTGAGATTCCGCACCGCTTGGCTGATCTACAAAAACGGGTAATATTATAAGCCAAAAATTCGGCCAACACACACATTAATGATTTTAAATATAAAATAAATAAGTTGTACTCGATGTCGAACAATATGTAATTAATTAAAGAAAAACAATTATTATGATATTACAAACGTGGATGAAATTTAATTGTTAGGAAATGCATAAGAAAATGAGACTGCTTGTGAATCAGTAAAGCAAAATGAAAAGAAGAAGTGAACAGTTTAACTTAAAAAGGGGGATTTCCATGACATAAACTTACACCATTTTTTGAGATAAATGTGATTTATAATACCATTATTTAAAGATCCTGGAACTCTAATAGCTAGATTTTTAGGAACTTTCATTTTTATAATAAACAGACGAAGAATAAAAGTGAGAAAATTTAAAAAATTATTTACCATGGGAGAAAGCTTTTTGAAAACTAAATCGACGCTCAGCAGCACTTGGACCGTCATTAAAAAATGAATTCGAAATAAATTTATTTCTTTTATTAAGGGTGAAGAAGCCAAAATTTCTGTCTTTAGAAGATATTCCGTTTTCGCTTGAAGGTGACGTTGACATTTTTGGAAAGTGTGCAATTTAAGTGCCAAATTCAATTAACGATATGATCCAGAAGCATTGATTGCCTACTCAAGAAGAAGCGATCTTAAATATCATCAAATACAATTTGAAATATTTTTCATACAGTAAAGAAAATTAATTCATCGAACTTTCGAACAGAAAGCACTACACACAGAAAATAATTTCACTTTTATCTAAGCACGAATCTACAACAAAACGGTTTACTCTGATACTTATTTGGTCAAAATAAATTCACTTTTAGATTGTATGAAATGTTGGCATCGCTAAAGTTCCTTGAACTTAAGAATTTAAACAATTGTAGGTCAAGTAAAAAATTTTAATTTAAAAGAAATTGAATCAGTCGCATATAAAAAACAATCATGAATAATTTATTAAATAAATTTTTGATTTTCTGGCTAATTTTTTAAATTTAAGGATATAAATTCCCATAGGCATATGTAATATGTAATGAACTTTTAAGAGAAATCTCATCTTTTGTAAAAGTTCACTTACAAATACATCAAGCTATGAAAAGCAATATCATGCACTGTGTTATATCTTTTACCTCATTTTAAAATTTTACTTCATATTCACTCAAATAATGGAAATATGCAAATACTTCTATATTCAATTTGGAAATTTTGCCTCTTTGTACTACATGAATTATGGAATGATGTACATTTTGAAAATAAATTATGATTGTATGCTTTATTTTTGAAAACCTCAGTTAATAAACAACTAAAAGGAAAATTTTTTATGTCAAATCGAAGAGGTTTCGATGGTTACCATTAGATTTATAGCTGACTTCGAGCTTCATAGAGGGAATGATCATAAAGGAGACAAAAAATTGGGATCTGGAGGGAATAGAAGAGTAATTCTCAGTTGTAAAAGTGGCATATTGACAAACAGACACAAAAGCAGAGAATAGGTTAGGCGAATACTGCGGAAATGGTCAAATATGATATAGTGTGTGGTCATGGAAGTTTGAAGTCAGATGTCAGTTGTCTGCTTATGGAACTTTTTGCCATATGAGTATGAGTTGCCCAGGGTCCTTCATTTGGAGGTTAGTCTATAGTACGCAGCACTAAACGAGAAAATATATTTTCATGGAATTCCAAAAATTTTGTTCACAGAAAGATGAATTGAGTCAAGCAAGTGAAAAAAAGATATGACAAAATGACAATAAAATTCAAGTCTATTTGCCAAAGAATAAGAACATTAACAAAGAGTTCAGCTGATAATTGTGCCAATCGTTATATTTAACTTAATATCCCATAATGGCCATTTTAAACGCCTTTATAAATTAAATACTAAAATAGCATTGCTTCAACTGCTGTCTGAAACGTTTATTCACAAATATATAGGTAAAAATGGCTTCTATGCCTGTCTATTGTCAGTGTAACTAAATATTCTCCTATTTTTTCGTTAAAATTTCTAGTTATTATGACCATGTGCATAATATTCTGAGTATAATTTTGTACAAAAATAATTTACTCA
Organism: Rodentolepis nana; assembly: GCA_900617975.1. Taxonomy (NCBI): domain Eukaryota; kingdom Metazoa; phylum Platyhelminthes; class Cestoda; order Cyclophyllidea; family Hymenolepididae; genus Rodentolepis; species Rodentolepis nana. The sequence continues at coordinate 27,130 of UZAE01000189.1, read as the reverse complement.
TTTTTTACTAATTGGCATAAATATTACAAACATATTCACGAAATGCAATATTCATCTTGCTCTACCTTAAAATAATCGTTATCATCGATGTGAAATCATTTTATTGATGATACTTACCTAAGGGTCTCTGTTCTTATGCTATTGGTCGCTTCTTGGATTTCGGGTGACAGTCCCAATGATAGCCTATGAAGTCGTGAAGTAAATAGTTGAAGTAATATTTAGCATTTTTATGGATGATTCATTTCTCTTATTATGTATTCTGTATGCTAGATTTATAACAAACAGGAAGCATGAAGCAGATACTTTTGAGAAAATATCTGAAAAGTTTCATCAACTGGAACAAAAGTTTGAACCACATCTTCTTGGGGAATTCCTTGTATGCTGTTATTTTGGGATAAATTATGATTTAGTCCATTTTGTTGGAAGAATCGATAGTTAGTGATGTCTTTCAGAAGAGTTTATCGGTTTTTCTTCTTTGGAATTTATGCAAATCTGAAAAGCTGTATTTAAATCCTTATTTAGGTTGCATCTTGTCGAAACTGGTAAGTGTTTTTTATCAGTTAATTGATAATACTCTTCTAGACTGAGGCGACATCGGATTTTCCACTTCCAAATCAATTTAAATCTTTTATGCAGGGTTTAATGGCGCATCCCGAAAGATCTACCGATGTAATTTTTACTATTTTGATTATTGATGCTTAGCTTCTAAGAATGACATTTTTGCAAATCTTAAATGCAAATATGGACGCGAAATCAAATGAAAAGGTTCGATTTCTTTCACCTTGTACTACAATTGCTAGATTGATTTTTCGTTTGCTGAATGTGCTCTACTCAAGCAACGGCAATGCATGCCAGTGTCTTCTATTCATAGTATTTCTAATATTGTTCCAGATCCTGAAAAAGCCAGGTTTGTATTAATCCTTCTTTAAGTTATTCAATTATACTCATTTTATCCAATTAGAAACTCGCTAACTTGGGAGTTCCGTAGATAGAAAATACTAAATTGTTTAGATAAGTAGGTAATTGAAATATGAATATTGCGCAAATTAGTGACATGAATGGCTCTATTTATTTAAGTTCTGATAGTCATTAATTTTAAGGCTCGTTTAAAATATTGTTCAAGTCTTCGAGTACAGTTATTCCTCAATTTCATTCTAAACCGCCCAATTAATTAGACTTCTTGGCTCAGTCTACTTCAGTCTCACGCTCATAACATCCAGGTTTCATATTCTTGCCCATTAATTTTGTTTAATTGTGAAATTAGATGTTAGTGTAGAGCTTTGTCTCATCTCAAATCTGCTTTGCTTTTTCCAAACTTGACATTATCATCAAATACAAGCTATAAAAATTCAGATGGGATGTAAGCAAGGTTGTATTGTTAAAACAAAGGCGGAGCAAAGTTTTTTCACCTACAGACTAGAGAGGTTTCACTGATATACCATTTTATCAGCTATTTTTTTCAGCCCATTATGGAGTACAGAGCAGCATATACAAGCCATGGTGGAAAACGTCGAAGTTTTGGCTTCACTCAAGCAGCCTCTGAAACCAGAACTGATCCGACTCCAACCACCTCCTATGCCGACGTCACAAATTGCCGTTGCCGAAGATTCACTTAGTATCCCCCCAGAGGAATTTATTTGGCTGTATCCCATCACTTTATCGCATGAGTTCCATTGGGATTCAACCATGGGCTCCAGTCAATCGGCTCCCAACCTTGAGGTTAGTTTTCTTAGTGCACTGCTACAATTCATTTTGGTTTTGGGATGTCGCTCTACCTTAGCGCTTTCCACGATTAACTTAGCCTATAGTTTTAAACTTTTCTGGCATGAGTAAGGCATCAATTTTATAAAACGGGTGAATTAAAAAGGGCTGTGTTTTCGTGGGTCTATTTTATTAAGTTTCAGTAAACACTTTATTAATAATGGAATGAACATGTGCTCATGTCATGTGTACTAGAATGATTAATGAGTGGTCGAAAATATCCGGACAGAGTATCACGGACTTGCCAACAACGCGATTCGTGGTGATTCCCATAGATTAAATACTTTGTGCTTGCTTGTTTTCAATCGGCATGTCTTTAAAGATTTTTAAAAGGGGATTGATTCTCTCGAAGTAGTTCTATTGATCTTTTAAGGAATTAACAGGTTACTGCCCCTTGTAATTGTTGTCATCCTTCTCTCTTGTCAATTGTTTCTATTGATTTTTATACCCGTCATCTGAAGTGTTCTCCAGCTTTTATTTAAAGTGGAAATGTCTCTACTAGGGTACTCGTATTCCGCTAATCCCCTGTTGATCAACTTTATTTAAGACAATTCATTGACTTTCGCAGACGAGTGCTGTTCTCAAAGGCTATGTATTAGACGTATAGCCTTTCTGCGTGAAAGTGACATTTGTAACAACCAATTTATCATATTTTCGAATTGAAGTACAACAAGGCGAACTGCTGTGAAGCTTATTCTTGAATCACGACATCGCTTGTCCGGCTATTCCAAACGTAATAATTCAAACTCGTTTCTTGTAGATTCAACAACTAGCATCTCTGGCTCTGACGACTTCGCTCACTGTCGCTCAAAGGGAAGAGCTAATCCGCGTGATTAAAGACAATTCCAAAAGTGTCAGCTTCTCTCCCGAAGATGTAGGCTTAGCTTAATAATTAATCTCATCTTTGTTTAAGTTTTCAAGATTAGTGAACGAAAATCCAATAATAGCTACCGAGTACCTCACATCCATCCAATTAGAGGATGAATTGGACCTGTAAGAGCCTTGCGGCCTACTCGGTCAAACTCACTCACTCGTTTTTTAGGTTCTTAGCGGCTCTTTTGGAGATGGATCTAAATGTCGGCCTACTAGAAGTCATAAATCAAACCTCTTCGCGCATGAAACTTCCAAATAAGTTTGTCCTCAATTGTATCCCATACGTTCTCACGAAATGCCAAAATATAGAGGACAAGAATGCCCAGATGCGAATCGCACGGCTAGTGTGCTTGTTTACGATGTCATGGCTACGAAATAAGACTCTCAGTATCAACAATGCTGTAAGTCATGAGAGAAAGTGAGGGCCACACGTCTGCATCAGCAATAATCGTTGAATTATTCATTTCAGAGTATCTTCACAGAAATTGAGTCCTTTTGCTTGGCATTCTGTAAAGTCAAGGAGGCCAATCTCCTCTATCGTCAAGTGAAAAATCTTGAATCCGGGACGCCGGCAGACAAAGATTCATAAGTGACAACTGGAAGGCAGCTAACAATTATGGCACACACATTTGTTTATGCGGAATTAGCTTTATTTCAATTTTCTAATAGAAGTAGTTATACATTTTTCCTTATTAGATTATTTTCTGGATGAAATCGACGATTTTGTGGGGTTCTTCCATGGCACCTTTTCCGACATCACCGCACATTAGCTTCTTGGTAATGGGTTCGATCATAGTCCAATTAAGCGTATTGCAGAGAATATCGATGTGTTGAAATGTAAGAGGATGGTCCCACATAGACGTGTTCATTGCGGGAGCGAAAATACCTATTTTCTTGCCCTGGTTGGTTTGGCCTCGAAAATACCAAGCTCGAGCAGTACATGTTAGTAGGTTATCGCAGTGGCCTCCGGCAATTTTCGCCAGCGTGTTTGCAGATAGAGGAGCGATTAGAAAAATATCTGCCCAATTTTTAAGCTAAATTTTAAGGGGGAAATTTAATTTACCTCTATATGCAGAACCGGGTCACCTCGTTGTTTCCAATATTTCTGCTCATCTCGATCAGTAAATATCGGCACGTCTAGCTTTGATTTATCAAAGAAGTGCAGAGCATTTTCTGTGGCAATCACTTTGACATTGAATCCAAACTGTTTAAGAAGGGAGACGATTTCTTCAGCTTTAACGGACGCGACGCTCCCAGTTAGACCAAGGAGTACGTTCCTTTGGCCGTCACTCATACCCAGCGGGTGCTTTAAATGCCTTCGATATCAAAAATAATGTGTAACGATTTGAAAATTAAAAAAGATTAGATCTATTTGAATAAAAAAGCTTTTTTGGCTACATAAGGTTAATGCAGTAATTATTTGTATAGTGCTAGCTGATTAAAATAAGTCTTAGCATAAAATGTGGCATGTAAATTTTTATTTAAGATTTTATTTATTATTGTCCCTTCCCTGATATGATTTTGAAATATTTTCACAAAAATACAATTTAAGCCTATGAGTTTAATCAGCTCTGTTGACCTGAATTTACATATACTGTTAATTTCCGTCTTCAGTCGCAATGTCAGTTGATCCCAAATTTGCAAATTTGCCATGGATTGTAAGGACTATATTATTCACCTTAATTGTCACAGGCACATGATGAACCAGATGTTTATGAAACAGATGATTTACCAGAAGCCGACCAGAGAAAATCCGAGGTATTTTTCACATAAAACGACGTAATAATTTTGTAGAGTGAAGTTGAGCTGATTTTGCCTAAGGAAATAGAAAACACATCAATTTCAGCTGAAAAAGCTCGCCAACGCTTTGAACACTGTAAGGTCGATGCGAAAGATGCGGGTAAGTATGATCGTTTATTTGTCCTTTATTTTAAACACTCTCAAATGTTTCCATGTGTTTTTTAAGACTTTTCGGATAAAATTACCGGATGTGGCAAAGTTGGTTATGCAGTAGAGTGCTCTGAATACGAATCGGTTTGTTTAATATTCGCCTAGTCGCTTCCTTTAGTACTTTTATTGATTGATACCTATCAATCGTGCTTAGAATCCAGTTAGCGGCCCTGATTCAACTCTTACGGCTCGTTTCCAACACCTTCAATCAGAAGTACTTCAGCTGATCAGTGATGCAGAAACAATTAAGAAGGAAGCTGGCGCGAGTGCTAGTAGCGGTGACCTCACTGTTGAGCAGATTTCAGATCTCGCATCCAAACTAACTACTCAGTTAAGCCAACTTCAATTGGAAGACATCTTCGGTCCGAACCTTGATCTCACAGACTTATGTGCTCATGATACTGTGCTCCAGAAGTATATACCGGTTTTTCATTGACTGCTCTCAAAAGCTCCCTTAAAATTTTTTTGAATTTGATGTTGTGTTTGCTTCCAGGCGTCTTTTCGAGCAGATTGCGAATTTCAAGCCGAAAAAGGCACCACATAAGGAGGGCGAACCTGACGAGAGTATTACATTTGAATTGTTCTCAAAACCTTCTGACAAAGTCGATGCCGCTAATGAAAAAGTTAGCTTATGTTTATTAACTGAAAACGGAAAATTTATTAATACTTAATGTTGATTCTTGAATGCTGTTGTTTACCCATTTTAAATAATCGTAGTTATTTTATTAGGTATATTAAAATTTTCATTTGATTAAATGGGTATAAAGGCCATTCTTCCGATTAACTTTACCATCTTTGTCATGATTTATCACTGATCAATCTTCGACTTCATTGTTTTAAAATAAAAATTTTTTTATAAAGTTTAATTGTCGTTGTACTAGCTTAATCTTTTTTATATTCTCAAGATAATAGCTTTTCTAAGTTATTCTATTGGAAGTTTCTTCTTCCCAAGGAGAGTGGTCTGTAGTGAAACCAGTTAAGACATGACTCTAACTCTTGCTGAGTCTTTTGTGCACACTGGGTTTCTTGCATACATTATATTTAGTCACGTAAACATGCCGTCTGGTCTTTTTGCGTCATTCAGTATATTTCAGCTGTGGCTTTATTCCCCTATTACTTGTATAAGTAAATTCCTTAATGTGCCAAACCTATTCGAATAAGCCACGGAAAGGCTTGGCTTTAATGCCATCAACAGGAATCTTTCATCTGTTATCCTTGAAAGGTATATATACATATACATATTTATAGCGCTTGTAGGAATATAACTCCTTCTTTACAGGCTTTAGAGTTAGATCGTCGACTTCAACGTTTGGAGGCTCTTATTGGTTCCCGTGATGTCTCTGTGACCGGGCCCAATGGACTCGTGGATGCTGCAGCTCGTCTTGTAGAGCAAGTCGCCCTACTACAGCCTAGTTACTTAGATCAGGTTGAGGCTCGAATTGCCACGCTGCAGTCTAAATTGACGAATGCCTCCAAAAACTCTGAAAGTTCGGTTATTAACGATGCTGCCAAACAGGCTAAGGTGGGAAATTCATTTCTTGGTTATTGATTAATTTATAAACTGTCTCAGATTGGTGAACTATTTGAGATTGTGAAAAAGTGGGACTCGTTCTCCACTGATCTCCCACTTGTTATTGATCGCCTCAAAAATTTAAAAGCTCTCCATGAACAAGGTGAGTCAGTTTAAGTGTTTGTTACATTTTAATGTATTGAAATAGTGGAGTAGATTTTACCTATCATTATTGTTTTCGCTTTAAATAAATGTAGTAATTTAGGGAGATAACCTTCCATGTCATGTTACAATCAGCAGATCAACCTCAAGTTCACATTTATATTAACGCCATGACTTCTTTGGTGAAAAATATGTATTTATGAACGAAAGCGCGTAGATCTAACATTTCCTAGGCTACTGAATTAATGTTTAGCGTATTCTTTCTATCAATAATCGCCTCTTTTCCCATGTAGCTTCGGAGTTTAGCACGTCACTGGTAAATATGGATGTTGCTCAGAAAAAAATTGAGGAGAAACTTGCTGCCTATGAAGTACAACTCAATAGCGTAATTTCTAACCACTATCTATCAGGAATCGTTAAGAAGCGGCGGGTTTTATTTTTGCACTTTTTTTTCTATTTTTCAGGCCCAGGAATCCCTATCGAATGCATTGGAGGTTTTCAAGGAGAATTCACAGGCTCCTGAGAAATCCTTGAAGACTTAACCATCTATCCACATACTTTCCTCTGAATTGCTTGCTACATTTTATCTTGGTGGTATTGTTCAACTCAAAACATGGATTTCCTTTTTTTCCTTCTGTATACCCATCTTTACTTGTTAAAACGGCACTAAATTAATAATGAGATGTGAAATTTATATATAACCTTTGTTATTTTAAATTTAATTTGGGATAGACAACTTTTCGCCTTGCATACTTGATATTTGCTGTTCATAATGCTTAGTTCTCTCTTGAAGTTCTCTAGTCTGTTGTTTTAGGTTCAAAAGTTCCTGTTTCTTTGCTTCTAATTTATCGACAGATTCTTCAAAGCCTCTAAGCATATCTGTTTGTCCAAGGAGTCCACAGGCCTTTTGCATTGCTGTGTAACTTGCCCTCAAAGCATCACGTTTCTGTTTCAACTTTGCTAGGGAATCTCGACCCCTATTCAACTCAACAGTTAATTCGTCGAGTTGCTTTTTAAGTTGAGAGAATCCTGCCTCACTTGAACTCAATTTTTCATTCGAATGCGTGAGGATTTGGACAGTATTATTTATTTTCCTTTTCAATTTTCCGGTTTCCTCATTCCTCTCTTCAATTTTCTCATTGTAGGTTTGATTTTCGATTTTCATCTGTTCAAAATCGATTAGATGGAGACTCTCTGAAAGATCGTAGGCCTTGAATACTTCCTTAATCTTCTCTACTTGTCGTTGTAGCCTCATATTTTCTAACCTCTCTGCTGTTATAGTGGAATTCTTCTTTTGCCACGAATCGACCAAATCCTTGTAGATATTGACTGGATAAACACGGCCGGTTTTAGAGCTAATGGCTTGACTTGCTTGATTCAGTATGAAATCAACAAGCTCCCCATGTGTCTTAGTAGCTTCGGCAATTTTTTCCTCAGACAGCTTCTTAATAGAAGATATTTCAGCATCGAGTCTTTCTTTTTGTTCAGAATACTGTTTCTTAATTTGATTTAAAGTCTTTATGTGCTTAGCATATTCCATGGAGTGATCTATACCGATAGATATAACACTGCTTGTCCTGCTATCATGGTGGGAACGGGCGATTTCACCAGTATCAGCCCTCTTCCGGCGAAAGTGGTTTGAGAGAATGGTCTGAAGTTGGATGTTAAACTGTGCAGCCTTACGCTGACGTTCAAGCAATTCATTCTGTTGATTTATTAGGTCCAGTCTACGTTGTTCCTGAGCTGAATCAATAGTGGAGACGGATTCCGAGGGGTTAAGGCTTTGGTCAACATCTTCATTGAACGGATATGTACTTTCCAATTTCTCCGAAATTTCTTCAGGTTTTTCAATGTCTTCAGAAATCTCGGATTTCGCTTTATCCACCGCTTGAATAATATTAATTTCTTCAGGTGGAACACTTTTATCGGCAGACATTTCAGGTTTCTCAATGTCCTCAGAAATCTCCGATTTTGCCTTATCCACCGCTTGAATAATATTAATTTCTTCAGGTGGAACACTTTTTTCAGTAGACACTTCAGGTTTTTCAATGTCTTCAGAAATCTCGGATTTCTCTTTATTCACCACTTGAGTAATGTTCATTTCTTCAGGTGGAACACTTTTTTCGGTGGACATTTCAGGTTTTCCAATGTCCTCAGAAATCTCCGATTTCGCTTGATTCTCTGCTTGAGTAATATTCATTTCTTCAGGTAGAACACTTTTATCGGTAGACATTTCTTCATTCTTTAGAGATTTTTTATAATCTTGAGTGAGATGATCCTGTTGCAATACTTCATCCTCGTGTGGAATTTCGTTATTTGATAAGATCAACTGAGAATTGTCTTCTGCATTCACAGTTTCACTTTTAGTTTCAGTTGGCTCCCGAGGTGCATCTTGAAAATATATCCATGGAAATAAATTAAAGCGGAAATGGCTAGATTTCTTGTCGTATTAAGCAATTACTAACACATACAAATATCGAGATTTGCTATTAAATAAAATCTAACCTTTATCTTCTTGCTCTCCTTCGATGTGACCCTCTGGGTTATCTTCCATTTCACCTAATATATTAAATCAATATAATTTACATCCAACACAAGATAATCTACATGCTAAAAAATGCAAATGTATGGTTTCATTGGTCTCTATGTAAACATATTCGAAATTACTTGCATTTATTAATGTTCAATAAACTATGTTTGACTAATAAAATAACTGATATATATATATATATATATATGTTTAATTCACAGACATTATTTTAATTCCTGAAGCATGAAGTCATTATTTTAAAAAAATTATTTCTAACGCGGCAAATACTCGAAACCATGTTCAAGCATTAAATTAAATATTTGTGTTTTTAATGTGCAATGTTTTAATCTATCAAAAATGTCTTTAAAATATCAGGTATCTTCCCAATTGTAAAGAATGGGTGCTGCTTTGACTTCGAGAAAAATGGTGTTAATTTATCTGTTGGCATTTTTAACTTGATTTGCAAGACTGTCAAACTTAATGAAAATATCTCCCTGTAAATCATCATTTGATTTACGAAAATAACTTTCTTTTTCAACTTATAAAATAGCTTGTCAAGTTGTGGTTTCCAACCCCCATAAACCCAAAATCCATCTTTATGATTTGAATACAAATTCGATATGTAAAGCCCTCTGACTTTTCATGGAATACTTGATTTGCAACCCTGCTATACACATGCTCCCATGTTACTGATCGACCCAGCTGAATGGGAGGAGTGGCTGCAAAAGAATTAACTCCTACCAAAGAATAGCAAGGTCACTGGTACTATTTACATTGCGTGCTGCTCATATAGATTTCCTAATGAAAATAAGGTTGGCCTAACTACTGCGTGTAACCTAGAAGCTGAACTACTGTTCTTCACTTCTGATTGTCTATCTTTCCTAAGAGGGATCGGGAAACGAAAATGAACCACTTAATATAATAAAACCTTAAGCCTATGTCTATAGCTGACAGATTTGAAGACAATTGCATATAATTTGAGCATAGTAAAATGACTTCTCGCAATAAACTGCTTTAACGCAATACATATTTGTTATAGCCTCCTTTCCAACCCAAAGTAAAAAAAACTAAGGCATCCATAAAAAAATCAAATAGACTCCAGTTATTTCCAAGTATAAGAAAGACCTTGTGGAGTATCTAGTTGAAGGGAAAGGAAACAACGAATGCTGTTTTCTATTTAAATCTGATGCTTGGTAAAAGAAAAGAGTAGGAGAATAAAGTGAAGAGACACAGAAAATTTAAATCAATGTCGACTGCGTTTCCCTGAGTCGCTATCTCCTTCAGAGTTATCATAATTGTGACGGCTCCGTTTTTGCGCACCGCCTGTTATTCGTCGCACCGCCGATCTACTAAAAACGAAATAGGAAAAAATCGTTATTTAGCACACAGAATGGATATAGATAATTATTTTCCCATATTTAACATCCATAAGATGCAAACGACGAACACAATTTTCGGATGATTCATGGATTTGTCCATTATTTCCTAATCTCATATTGGACACCTTCTGATTATCAACTCCTTTTATTTTGCAGCTTTTCTGCTGAAAAGCAATGGTCATAATTGTTAATTCGATGAGTGTATAAATGAAAGACAATGATGAAGGACAGCTTATTCCTACGGTCAAAGAAACAGATAAAACCGGTATGCCTTTGCAGAAGTACACTGGATTATCGTTGAATGATCTAGTTGATTGAACCAATCACTGAAAAGCGATTGGAGATAACAAAATTGGATATGAAAATAACTATGCATCTAATAAAATCTCAAATGCAATTAATGACCGAAAATAAATTCGAAAATTGGTAGCAGCCGTTTCAGGCCCCATTTAATGGATGAAAGAAAATGACCTTACCTTTAATTATCCATTAACCGCCGTTAATAAAATGTGAAAAATTTAGTTAACTATCTTTCTTTTCCAGTCTTCCATCGAAATATTTAACTTATCACCTATCACGTTGCTTGCCTCAATTCTATCTTATTCGCTGCTTCTTAAACCTTGCATTGTTTTCAACCACAAATACAAGTATCAATGAAGTCAGATCTCCGGACAAGTTTTCACCACAGCATTTCATGCACTTATTCCTAGCACATTACAATTTTTTCAGAAAATTGGCATGGGTATAAGAAATCACCACAAAGTGTGTAGATCACAATCTTCCCATCATACGAAAGATTACTTTAATTTTAAATGGGCCTACTCATAATTGAATCAGTAGCATATGATTACGATAAATCGCCTCTTGCCTATACGAGGTACGATGGCAGTAGCCACCTTCACTACTACTATCATTAGCGTCCTCTGATTCACTATCGACTTTATCCAGAATAGAGATTGGTGAGGGCGGGAGGGAGATGGAGGAACGTGACTTGTTTTCTGTTGGTTCAACCACTCCACGCAAGGTCCGTGTGGTTCCCGAGAGCCAATGGCGTAGTGCACCCCTGTTTCCAAAGAAGTTCACAAAGGATGCAGAGCAATCCTGATAGAGATCTTCCAAGCTAGCTACTATTCGCCGTCGTCTACTTCCAATGTCATCTAGGAAACGGCTACCCTTTTCTGCAATCGTGTGTAGATTGTTTTCCAGGAGTAACTGCTTCTCCTATAAAATATAAAACCAAAACGAAACAATAAAACTCATATTTCTTTGCTTCATTATTTCACCATTGACATCTATGTAAAAGCATGAGATTATATGATACTTCGAAGCTTCTAATACTACAATAAAACCGAGCGAAGAAAAAAACCTCCGCAATTAGCGTGTGACTCTTGATTCTCAGGCGAAGCGACCAACAAGGACTGCCAGAGCCTAATTTTCGGTTGCATGATTCTTAGAAATGGTAAATATGATGAAAAAGTCACATGCTCAACGAGATATAAACTCGACGCAAGGTTATTTTAGATTCAAGGCAATAGCAGCAACAATAACCCTGCATGCCTACTCAAGGAATTCGATAAACTTAGTTACTGGGGTCATGGAAGAAGTTTTTGACCAGAATTTCTCTCCTTTCAATTCCAGCTTCAACTGCCTAGGCTTATAGGACTAGGCAAGCGTTTGAAAATTGCTTTATAATAAATTTAGTCTCTGCACGTCTTGTTTTCATCAGAGGACTTCAAGCAAAGACATTACAATTACTAGAGGAACCCCCCCCCCCTCGCTTACATGAAGTTGGAAGAAGTGATAAAAAAAGGTAGTTAAAATGGTCAATCTCATGTGTGATTTAGGTCTCAGTGATTCTGGCGCCATAAATACATGTTTGGTATATAAGCTGACTGCTTCTATGCTTCAATCGACAAACCCAAGGGGATTAACAATGCTCTATTTCTAAGGGATTCAACACTAAAAAAATCATCTTCATGAAGCAAGAAAATCTTTGAAACCACAACATTTTACGTGCGGAGTGATCGGTCGACTAGCACGTGGGGGGGGGGGGGGGGGATGAATTATCATCAGAGTGCGGTTAGATAGAGAGCAATATGAAGTGAATGGACAAAAGTTGGACACTTCACTGAAATTACCCACCCCCCTCACTTCCGGTGCACAGTAAAATCATCGCAACTGCAAAAATTATGGAACTCAGGAAATCCAAGCAAACAATCAGCAAAAGCTTGACAGATTGTATGAGGTTTAAAGTTCAAGTCATGATGGAAAGCAAATGAAATAAGTTTATCCAAAATCAATAAAGCCATTACAATTTTAAAATATTTAAGACAGGTTAAAATTAAGGGATGTTGATGAAGATAATGAGAAGAAGATGGAAAATTTAGCATAATTCATCTGCTTCCAACTGCTACTGCTTCGCTACTACATAGTCATTAGTAATAATAAAGGAGGATCGAATATAAGGACATACCTTGACATAACTAATGTTCAAATCGTGCCGAGTTAGCCCTCGACTAATATTTCTTCTGAGGTAGCCGTCATAGTCCTTCAGAATGCGTCCAATCACGTCAGTGGTCGAAATTCCTTCAGTTCGTTGGGTGGTTAGGAACCTAGTTAGCAACAAAACAAACTATTTTAACTTGAAATGTTTGAATACACTACAAATTGAAGCAGAACAATGGGATAAGCAACTTGCATATCAGCATCTTTGAAGGGCTGATAAAGATCTTTGGAACCATCAGTTGCGTAAGGAATGTCATCGTGAGCAATAAAGTCAATCTGTAAATAAAAAGGATTTCTAAGAGAACCCCCATAGAATTCACCTGTTCTTAACAATAAAAAACTAATCTCAAGTAATCATACTCTCAAAGTGGCTTTCAAAAGAAAGAATTCATTTTGGCAGAAATATCGGTTTTATTTGTAGTAAATGTGTTATACATAAGGCGAGACATCTCACTTTTGATCTCATTCAAGAAACGGTATTCACCAGACCCCTCTACGTTGGTATCGGTCATATTCCGCTATTAGGTGTAGTAGCCATATAGAGTAAAGTAAAGCATCCCGACATGAATAGAAAATCTACTATTATACTCGTAAGAAATATGAATGCATCCGTTCTACCCTCCTCCCCTTTCCTCCCCACCCAAATCAGCTTTCCTCAAAGCAACTAATAGATATGTCAATGCATTGCTAAGCCATGCTATCATAGAGTCTGAATGTGCAGAAATTGTAGTTAGTAAAACGTGGTAATCGATTCTTTAAACCAAAGCTGGCCATTTGAATTTCATACCAGGGACAAGATAGACAAGCTTCAGCAAAAGCCACCAGATTGCACTTGTGAGAGACAGAGAGCCGTGGTAAACAAACGTTTTTGGCAGCGCTGCCTCCATCCTTGAAGTTAACTCGACTCAAGGTATTTGAGAAAATTGAAGTTTACTTGAGGACTACCGGGGTTTTCCGAAAGTTCGCCCACCCGAATAAGAGCCCACGGGAGCTTATTCGGATAGGCGGTTATTTGGAGTTAAAAGTTAAAATGTAGTCTTAAAGCTTTTATCTATTTGGAACTGAAGTTTGACTCTCCATATGCGGGATGAGTCATTCTGAATGCACAAAACGTGCGCGCTACACACATCTTTTACTTCTGTATAATTACTCCAGTGGGTGGTTATTTGGCTCTAAAAATATTTCCATGAAATGGAATTTTCCGTTTAACCGCCCTGGTCGGACTTTCGGAAAACGCCGGTAGTAGGAGAATTCATGAGTAAGAAAGTGTTCAGAAGTAAGAATACTTACTTGGTTAAATTTAATTCACACACCTGCTAACTAAATAACAAACTACAAACTGAGTATACATTCTGATTCTCGAATTGCAAAAAGGAAAGCAATTTAAGCCACATGATTCTCAGTGAGATACTTAGATTGTAATCGAATCGACCTTACAACATAATCCATTGCTTCAAATTTAAAAAGACAGTCAGCTGAGAACACTTTTCAGAAAGCATCTTCCATTACGTCAATGTAAGTAAAAGGGAAAGCAGTACCTTCATTGATTTGAGAAAGTCAATTGTACATTCCCAGGGACAGGCTTTCACAACTTCGTCGACATATCGACAATGACGCACAGCCTCATAACGCTCCTGTTCATTCATCACAGTTTGGCCCTTGTGGAATTTGGTGTCCTGATCACTTGATACTGGAGAGAAAACAAAGTACAAATGTAGCCAGCATTCTAAGAACAGATAAATTTCGGAGAACACTAATTGAGAGATTGGAGGTGGCAAGATAAGTGTTCCAAGAATGTGTGACAATTAGATGAATAACAACTATCGGCAGCTCGAGAATCACACAAATAACGGAAAATAACAAGGTGCAAACGCATCGCATAAAATTTACAGCTTTCTCTCCTCTCCTTCGGGTACTTGTAACCGAAGATAAAAGGCTTATAATTATTAGATTAGTAGGTGGTAGAGAAGAAGCAAGACAGTAGAGTGCACATTGCTAACATAAATAATTGAAAATGATCAACTGTTGCTAAACCGTTCTTAGTAACAATTTCATTTCGACTAGAGATTTTTGAATCTCTTTTCACATACGCAAAAGTATTAACATATTTTAGTTCGCTGAATCGAATATTTTCGATGAAAACCAGAACGTAATTCGCCGGCTCCTTGTCTAGTACACTGGTTTGGCGCTTATTTGCCTCCCATATTAATGTCCAAATTTACGGTTGGTCAAGTAGGAACTAATTTCAATTTCCTTGAAGACACGGCTCCCACCTTTTATCCATTTAATCTAGTGGTTCTAAGCGTCCATAGCCAAACGACTAGCTCTCTTGGCACCCAATGATACCACAGCACTGTAAGACCGTTATAACCGATTATACCTTATGTTTACTAATGCTTCCTTTGAATTTAGAGGCTAATTCTTAGTCATGAAAAGTACTCTGAACTTGGATATGAACAAATATGTAGGTATCGTGTAATGGCTAGAAATGATAACATTCACGTCCACCAAACCGGAGGACAAGCGCTCGAGGCCACCGGTGCAAGTGGACGGTGGTCAAGCATATCAGTTAGTATTGCCAAACAAATGTGATAACAGATAATGATTTACCAAGAAAAGCGAACCCACGATACCTTCCCCACAATTTACACTCCCTTTAAGAGAACATCTTTAAAAGGGGTTTTGATTGTAGAGCACAAACTACCGCATGATTTGCTATGATCCAAAGTACAAAAGAGGCTGCTATTATATATATATATATATATATATATATATATGTATATAAACAAGAGAAATAATTTATAACCACAAAGCTTACTTCAACTCATTTTACACTGACAGAAATAAAAAAGTGAGCAATTTTGATCCAGAACAAATCACGAGAACACTGAGGACAAAATGGAAAGAAAAATAAATTAGGAACACAAGATGCCTTGAAACAACTTTTTTTAAGAAATTAAGTTAGTTTATTTTTAGGGAGTAAAAATAAAAATTAAAGACAGCAATTACTACAATCCCCTACCCATGGGAGTTGCCATTAGGGTAGTCAAGTGAAAAGGAATTACTAAAACTGCCAATGTCATGGGTTCCCGTACTGGTTATGTTGGTGTGAGGAAGAAAGTAATGTGGAAGTACTTGTAAATGGAAGAAAGTAAAAAAAGCAGCCTTACAGTGTGGAGCTAATTACAACTCTGGATACTTACACGCATCTATCGTGGAAATGAAAGGCGATAAAGGTGCATTACTTGCATAAGAATTCAACAATGAATAGTGGCAGATAATGCTGATTTTCATCCCACGTGCGTCATTAGTGCACTAAGCCAAAGAACACGGATTGAAAATTCATCGATGTGCATCCAGAGTGAAAGAAGATAAAGTACAGGAGATAGCGCGTTCCCCAATGACATAGAAATACTCCTGTTAGAAAAGACACTTGATGAATCTGGCCAAGGTAACCTTAGAGAAATTCTCTAGCTTAAACTGAATATTCTCATTAGGTTATGGGGAAACCGAATTGATCAAACAAAAAGACGAAGCTTGGATTTAGATCAGGGATATATTATTAGACCAATGGGAAAAGAAGGAGAGGAAAGGAGAAAGAAGTGAGAATTAGAAATCGAAAGGGCACAAATGTCAACGCCAAAGGGATGAAACCCGTGGTCGTGGTGAGTAGTAAATTAGTACACAGTGAAAAACTGGACTTCTTTACGTTTCAAGTTAGTTGAATGAGTAACCAAATGATTGACAACCGTGAACCGCAGATTGATAGGTTAACATGTTAGAATACTAGAATTTTATAAGTAGAGATTGGAGGACGTTATTCCTCAGCCCAATGTTTGTTTTTAAGCTTTGAACAAGTCCACGTTTATGGAGAAATCGTTCAGTTATGTTTATTAAGTGGGGCCGCACAAGGCCTCGACCAGACTGGTGTGCGAAAAGTAACAATGACTATTTAATTGAACCGACAGAGCAATTAGCAAAGAAATATGCAGCTAAAATTTTTAATTGAAAGTCAGATCAGAGTTTGGAAGGAAGAGGTATTAAGAGGGAGATAAGATTCATGGGTGAGTTATTGCAAATAAAGCCAATAATGCTTGAACTGTTCTAAATTGTTCATATCTTACTGAGAAACTGGCCGAAATAAGGTACTTTTAAGTGAAGTTTAAGGACACCTGGAAGATTGATCACTAGGTAAGTATGCCTTTTGAAGGGCGATGAACATTGAGACAGATGAAAAGCTTGTACATATCGACAGAAAACTCTTCATTCACTGTACTAGCAAAAAACAGCATTAAGGGCATAAAAGGAAAAGCAACCGTGAAACTTTTCATCAAGAAAGACACTGAATGCACTGTGCTACCTATCCTCGTAATATGAAGAAATTTGATTACTCACCATATATACCACGAGGTCAAATGAGGAAATTATCGCACACAAGCCGATTCAAAGGAAGAAAATAAATACTAAGCAAAGTTAACGTGAATTGTCCAGAATTAACGAAAGAAATCGCAAATTACAATTTTACGCGTACTAATGTGCTAGTACATTAAGAGCTAAATCATTTTAAAGCTTTGCAAAATTGGAGAAGTTCACATGTGTGGCATAATTTAACTCCAATTTCATCATTATGAATGAATAAGGTAGTCTAATGAACTTGGAGTTAAACACAACACTTGGCAATGATGGAGAGATATGAGATTCACTAAAACAGTAATAAACTGCTTTAAACAATAGTGAATTATCTGACCACAGATTAACCTCAACGGTAGAAAGATTAGCATACTCCATTCAAATAATTGCATGTCTGAAAACATAGAAAAGGACGTAACCCCCCCCCCCCCGCCCCTAACTTTTTCATATTAATTCGTGGAAAACATCACAGGAGAGTACTTCTTATAATTTCAAAACAAAAGGCAAGTATCCTGAGGCCAAGAAAGAAATTAGAAGTACAAAGTCGACCTAATCCTAAATAAAACCACGCTAAGAGCTATATCAAATCTGCGTAGAAATACTCCATCAAAGTAATTACCTTAACAGCTTTTAAGAAAATGGCAGATCATGAGTTAAGTATGATCATGGGATTATTGGGCAATTGAAAAAGAAGAGAAAGGGTGGAGTAAAGTAAGAAATTGGGAGGTAAGGGGACGATTTCAGGACAGAGACAAGGCATTCGGAGTGTGAGGGCAAGGTGAAATGAGAAATGGTAAGGCAGTTGACCAACTTCGACTTTCTTCTAAACAATAGTTGGAGCAAAGGTATAAGCTAACAGATGATAATTGTACAGAGGCTACGAGAGGACCTAAAGGATAGGTACTAAAAATACTAGCTTAAATTGAATTTAAAGTAGATATCTGGACAGGAATTGGTTAAGTTTAATTACAAACTTCGTAATGGCACGTGGTCATTAAAACAAAACGAAGTGGAATATGAATGCAGAAACAAGGTGCAAATCATGGGACTGAGATTAAGGCAGAATCGCTTTGGTTAGACACTAGCAGATAATCTAAATCTAGGGTAAGCTATTACCATAAAGATTTTTGTCAAAACTGTAACCTAAATTAGTCATAGCAACCATTTAAAGTAAACTACATCTTTGACGTGCTGCTTTCAAGGGCTATTTGTTATAGCCAATGGTAATAACGAGCGAGAACACCTGCGCTGGACCAAATCAATGAGTAACATTGAAAATCGCATTAAGTGTTTGGTGTAAAGATATCCTCCATGCATTCCGTTGGTGAAATCTTATTCTAAGCTTGTTTTTTAAATCAGTAAAATGAGCTCAATTAGTTATTCTCGTTAAAATTCTCAAAACTACTGAGAAGCAATGAATCTTGGTTCTACGTAAATACAAAGAACAATCACAGAATCTGAAGTGGACATTTGGCAATACAAGCATTTTTAAATAAACGTGGCCAAATTAGAGATCAGGCTGAGGTCTTTAAGACATAAAGGTACAAAATGGAAATAAACAACTCTTCAGTAGGTTGCCTTTATTTGGACAAAAATTCTAAACACCGTTTAAGGTTGAAACATATCTCTAAACATGGAACATTTTCGTGCAAATTACCAGGGCCTAGATTTCGTCGACGTTATAATGGCATAAATAGACGTCAATGCTTAGTTTGAAAATAAAGTACAAGTCCAGCTAAGAGAGCTAGTGTAATAACAAATCTCCAACGGAGGAAACAGAATATAACGTCTACTTCGATGGAAACTTCAGAATAAGAGGGCCTGTTTCAACCACTTTTAACTAATCTTTTGCATAAACAGATGTGAATCAAAGAATCTCGATAACTGACTTTGCAAACGTACAAAAAAAAACAGCACCGACATATATATGCTACCAATGACGTATAATAAGATAAACAAATTCAATAAATAATTATAACAAAGTATTATGAACTCACCTCCAACAATGAGGTATGTATCGGGGAACACTGAGCAGGCTTGCATGAGTTGACGAGCGTGACCAGAATGGAACATATCGTAAACTCCATCAGCGTAAATTCGAACTCTACGCGGTACTGGAAAGATTAAAGATACACGGTTAAAAGAGCTATTTTTGTATCTAGCACAGAGCAGAAAATAAACGAATTGCGACCTATCTAATAGGTCAGTCGATTGGTGGAGGATTTAGGAAAGCAGACATTCAAGCAAGTATATATTTAAGTGCCAAAGATACATGGAATATGAAAAAGAAAATTTTTAAGTGTAGGCGTGCTAATTTAATTTAAATTAACTAATTTTAATAGCGAGTATTCCGGATGTTTGTAAATAAAATTAAAAAATCCGACCAATAAGAGGAAAATTAGCTATATTTATAGAGAGAGACTTGAACCAGAAACCATATGAAAAATGTCATTTGCGGTATGGAGACTTGAATACAACAAGTTTAAATCTTTTTCATCGATCTATTTATAACTGATATAGCTGGTAAGATGTGATGTACTCGAGAATAATCCTCTCTGGGATCTTCTGATCCCTTTATAAGTGCCTCACAATATGTGGCATGACGTGAAACGAAAATGCTTAACTTAGGAAACAGATCTAATTCCAAAAGCCAACGAATTATGGCTAAATGCATCAATTAATTGGCCAGGTGTGGAGTAAATTCATAACGCATACTGAGGAGGATTTTAAATTTATTAAGAAAACTACTATGATATGTAGACATAAACACAGTTATCAACCCTAGGTACGAAAATATCCTTGACCAAAACATTAACAAATTTAAATCTTACACATTTAAAGACTTCACCAACAGAATAAGAGTGAAAGCGCTTCGGAGAACGTCAGTTAATGTCTCCTATCTTTAACCAGTGACTGAACTAAATACTTCAATAAGTATCATGAGAAACTAGACACACGAATTCTATATTCAATAGAGGAAATAACTTGAAACCAATGAAATTATAAACAATAGCTCAATGGGATCACAGCAATCAGACACACTTAGGTTTATTTGCAACAGAAATAACGAAAAAGAGCTATTAAAAGTTTAAAAATGATCCACAGAAAACCGCCTTTAAGGCACCAATGTCATGGATTGAACAGATCTGTTTGATCTATTAATCGGTTCACTGTAACATTGTTCTAGGTATTACAGTCATGCAAAAGACTGCAGATACTTACTCGGATTGTTATAGTCTTATCCATAACCCTATTCTTAAAGAGAACCTAATAATGCAAAAAATACATCATAAGAGTCAACCAACTTAGCAGACTCAAGGAGGAAAAAACAAAAAATGTAGCCCAACTTATTCCAACGATGGCTAAATCTTTTTGGGATGGAAAGTTGATTGACTACTTGCAGGGAGTAAATTCAGCATAGGAATAAGAGCAATGCGACTATAGTGATAGTGATCAATAGAGAAAAACGAAAGTGTAAGCAAAAGAAACATTAAAGCACACACTTGGGTCATTATACCACAATACCGCGCAAAGGAACTATCAAATACAATAAAAGTTGTTAGATAATTATTTTTGTATCAAGAGCACCCCAGATCATGTTTAATATTGTCTGGTAGATGCGTAAAAGTTAATAATTGAGTTCATTAAACAGTATATTAGAGACTACAGTCGTGAAATAAAGGACATACCTTGGCCCGTCTTCGCCATATCGAGGGTAATCTTAATGCTATAGTCGCATTCCTCCAAAGCCCTTAGAGCTGCAGGTTCGTTGGAAAAAGGAGCTGGTCCACGACCCCAAGATTTCGGGCAAGAAATCTCCTCTGTGACAGAATTCTGAGGTTCTGCAGTCGTCGAATGGGAAGAACTTCTTGAACTTCGACCGCTGGTCTTGCTTGAATTGGGCATAATTGCGGTCTATCGTTTGTTGTATATAACTGAAAATAAAGACACATCAAGAAGAAGGGTAGGAGACGTAACAATTTAATAACAGATGTACTCAAAAATGCATGAAAGCTTCAACAAAGAATACCTCAACTTAGCAGGCACAAAAATTGGAGGCTTCAGAAGGAATATGTCATTTTATTAATGATTTTACATAACAAGCCGACTAGCACAAATACATTCATATATAAACCTTAGGCATGTACAAAATGGAGAAAATGAAGGCAATGAGAAATTAATCGTTGGCTGTGAGGGAGAAAAGAGGTTCTTGGAGATTTTCTGCTAGCAGATTAACCTTGGCACGCATCAAACCAAGATTCATGTCTTTTGTGGTGGTCAGGCATATTATAAAATTGGCCACTTTGGTGAAAACAAGTCGTGCGTTA
Organism: Rodentolepis nana; assembly: GCA_900617975.1. Lineage (NCBI taxonomy): Eukaryota > Metazoa > Platyhelminthes > Cestoda > Cyclophyllidea > Hymenolepididae > Rodentolepis > Rodentolepis nana. The sequence goes on along the minus strand of UZAE01000189.1, from coordinate 5,722 downwards.
GTCATTTCAACAATAACGTCTTGCATTGTATCCTGAAAGGGAGGAATTCATGTCAAGCTTGAGCAAATAAAAACCGTGCTCTGATTAGGTCACGATTAAACTTGCAGATTCATTCATAGCAAGTTGACGTTGGTACAGACTCCAAACATTGGATACAATTGCAGCCGTTGTTTTGCAGGAACTCAAATCGGCTCCGCACTGGGTAAGAGGAACTCCTTCAGTGCTAAAGATCATAATTGATTGCACTCCATCGCTTTTAACGCGTTCAAGATAGCGTGCCAATGCTCTCAATTTCAACATGATTGAGACTCAAAATGTACCTAAGTATAAAGATAGTGAAAATTTTAAGGTGACAAGAAACAGATTACACACAGTGATTACTTTACTTCTATTTAACTGTAACCAAACAATTGATAGAACCTAATAGAATTAAGCTTACTATTAATGTGGATAGAAAGCAAAATAAATGGACAAATCATAAAGTACAATGAAGAGCATGAAGTGAACACATAGTAAAAAATATATTTCAACATTAAATTAAAAAATACAAGAAACAAAAAAATTGGAGAAAATAATAGATAATCGAACAGAAGGGTGAAACCTAAACTAATATCAATTTTGAACTTAAAAAGACTTCACTTCACAACACAATTGAAGCAAGAACATAACATCAATCAAGACATAAGCACGACTTATGAAACATGTACATCTTGGAACTCCAGATAAAAGTACATACAACTGTAGATGATTAAATCCTTGTAGTGGAAACAGACCAACCAATCAGAGAAAGCAATATCTCTAGGTCGTTCAAAATGTTAAAATAAATATTAACAAAAATGGAAAATATCTTGAATCTCACACGATCTTTTATTAAATAGTATTTATACATTTTGGAGTTAACATATGAGAGTTTAATATAATTTATATAATTTCTTGCTCTGTTTGTTAATGTATATTTTCTCCATCGATGTGGGTTATTTATGCATATATTTTTAATTCCATCATAAATTTTAAACCTCTTAAAACTTTCCGAGCCTATTGCCATTTAACCTAGATACTTGAGGCTCTGATTGACTATACCCTCCGGTCGCCTTCATCATCCAATAGGATTGTAAATTAAATGAATGTAAGCATATTATTTCATTTAGCTGATTTAAATACAATTAATTTTTTAAACTATTTTGCAACCACATTTTTTATTTCATAGATTCGAAACATCACATTCGTCGACAAAATAGAGATACCAAATACGACAACTACGACTTCCACTAACCTATATTTGTACGACGTCGACAATGATGGAGTATATTTTATTCATTTTCTTCTTGTAACATTTCTAAGGATACAGAATTACTTCTAGGCCATTGGGACTTGGGAGACCTCGATCCAAGTCAGGAATCCATTTGCCCAAAAGGCTCGCTTTTGATTTTCAAGTATGGTAAATTGTGGAAAAGCTGTCGAGATCTTAATATGGTAACTTGCGTAACAGCTGGACGACTATGCTATAGGGATAAGGTGATCAATTTTATGAATTTATTCAATTACTTTTTACTTTAGCCATCGGTTGTGGTCCTTTGTGCTGATTCAAAGTGTTATATATTCGATGCCACGTTAAATGCTAGTGACTCCAAGCCGAAGCTTATACACACCCAGCAGATTGCTTGCAATGCTAAAGATGCCAGAATTCTGGACGGGGGTTGGATTATTTTGCGCTTTTTAATCGAAATTTCTATTAAGATGGAGCCTGTGAAATGGTGGTAGCCTACTCGGACCGTATAGTCCGTCTTTATAAATGGGCTCCTTCTACTTCTGAGGGCAATCCGGATGAACTTGTTTTCTTGGTAAAGTGGGAGTTAGCTGGCCAGATCAGTCGAATAAGTCTGCATTCAACTCTAGACCAAAACAACCTCATTCTAGCTTCACAACCGGGTGGAGGTTTCTCATTTCTCTCCAGGAAGTTGGAATCTTATGGTGGGAGTGTGTGGTAATATTTGTTGGGTGTCGTATTTATTCTTTCTTGATAGCCCTAGTCTGATTTACCATCCACCTAAACAAGCTCCACATCAAAATAGTGAATCTCGAACATGGATCATTGGAGATTTAAAGATCAGATCACATAATGAAATCGATCGTGCAATTGGAATTTGCTTGGCGGATGGAACTATACATTTAATTACTGCGGATTTGCAGAAAAGTGAGACTATTTGGACTGCGAATTTACCCGTGAATGGCGAACTGTTTGGACTCTCGAAATTCGACCTTACTGTATGACACCTCTGAAATTTATTCTTCTTCATAGGGTGATGGTAGTGATGAATTGGCTGTTTGTTGTTGGGATGGTTCAACATATATCTTCAACTATGAGAGAGATATTTTACACTTTCCTCTTGGACAATCCTGTCAAGCTTTCATGGCTGGATGGATGGCTACGTCTCCGGGGCGAAATGAGCCTGTTCTGATCTACTCCACTTGTCAACAATCAATGTTGATTTATCATAATCTGGACGTTAATTCAATTCCTGCTTATTCACTCGTGTTAGCTCTTAACGAAAAGAGAGATTTGTTGGAACGGTTAAAGAAATTCAGTGGAAACTGTAAGTCTACTGATTCGGTCGTAAGTAGGCTACAATATATCTTTCAGCCTTTTCTTTATTCGCTCATTGTTGCAAACTAAAAATCTCTAAAATCAAATCTTACAGTATTTTAGTTGTAGCACAAAACTTTATTTAAACTATTCAATGAGAGAATTTGGATTATGGGCTTAGCAAGGGCGATATTTAGACGGGTTCCAACAGCTAATTATTTTATTGTGGTTTCTTTTTGTAAACGGGCTTTTTGTTTAGATCCACTATTTATTCCCAACGGAAAACAACAATTTGATAAATCTTTCCTTTTAACTTACGATAATGGCAAAAAATCAATCGGAGAGAAAGTTCGACACCTTAAGAAGACCTAAATTAATGGATTCTTGCCTAATTAATTTAAATCGAGGAAAATTGGACACAAGATTACTTCCACCATGATCATTTTACTTGCTTTCGAAATTAATACTGGCATCGTCCTCATTCTAAATCCTGAAGACGATACTATTGGGGCTTTATAATTTCGCCTTCCCGTGTGAAAATTAAAAATGTAAACTGGAGGAGAGAGGGGTGGGGATTCGCATTGGAAACGTTTCCAATTTGCTATCAGGGTTCTACTTACTTTTCTTCATAATGTCATGTTCGATAAACTTCTAACTCTAACAGTCTGCTTACCGTCTATTCAATAAAGAACAATTTGGTATAGTTAAATTACTGTAAAGTACTGCAACGATCGACTTCTTTTACTGCACACAGATTGCAGATTACCAGTCCAGTCATAAAAATCTTGGATCCTACTCGGCTTGTTATCCGCGTTTCATAAGAAAAAACAACCTAGTTTTTTTGTTACTTCGGTATTGTTTATTTTTTATGCAAGTTAATCCTTCCTATTTATTCACATCTCTACCTGCTATTCTTAGTCTCTTTCCATTACATAACATTACTATACCCTGAAATATTAGACCCCTAATATTAATTTATCTTGAAATACTTGTTTTTTTTAATTTCTTGGATGATATTGAGGTCATCTCCCCTGTCATGTCTTGGGGAAAATAGTAATTCACCGACTTCTTAAACAGTTTCTTGAGAATTGTTACTTTAGCATTTTGTCCTTAATTTTCCCTGAGATATATATGTATCTCTACTGTTTATTTCAATGGATAGAAAAAGTGACTACATAATGTGATGCCATTTTGTCTCTCTTGTCGTTTGACTGCACTCTCAGCCACTCCATGTCCTAATCGAGGTAGACGTGTCTTCATTCCTTTTTCTTCTTCTCCCTGTGCAGTCATTCGCCCATTACCTCTTCCTGTTCCATAGTAGAGTAGTCTTTTATTTAATTATTGACATTGTTTTTGTGATGACTCATAGTCATTAATGTTGTTTCTTTCAGCTCTTGATCCTGCTAAACTCCGTCGATCAATTCACTACCTTCTTTACGAGTTGCCCCGCGATAGTCAACACTGTAATAATTGACTCCGAATGATTTGTATTTTTATACTTTCGTTGCATCAAAAAATAAACACTTCGTGACATTATTCCTAAGTGTTAATTATTTAGAAAGTGGTATTCTCAGTTGGACTAAAATGTATTTAGCAAAATTTTTTTTAACTGACAGCCCAGTTAGCTATATCTCGTACTACTAAGTAGGCCTAATCAGTCCAGGGGGCCACAGCTCTAAGTTACTCTTTTATCTCCTCTATCCTTTGCACGCCATGTTAGAGCGTACCTCATCGGATTAGTCGACTTGACCCTAAACATCGTAACATATTTTGTTTGTAACTGGCGATTTTTAATGTCATTACGGCCTTGGCTGTCTGCTTTTTTCGTTGATGGCTGTTTATAGAGTGACACATACTATATTGTCAGAGGATTCACCTCGAGATATAATGGACATCTTAAAGTTAATTAATTTGCTATTGCAGCTGTTCGATAGTTTCTCATTCTGGTTGGTCCCAAATCACATGTAGCTATCTGCATCCAAATCTTATCAGCTAGGACTCTGAGATACTGGTTTTGGGCAGTATGAAATTGACGTCCGCTAATTAGTTCTCGCAAATGAATTATTGACCTCAACAATTCACCTACAGTTCCACTTGACTCACCCAGTAGAGGCCGAAATCCTTAACTAGCCTAAGCGCCCATTGATTAAACCAGCTGATGAATTGGGGACTACCATTGAGGTATAAATTGTTCTTCCGGAGTTAAGATATTGACTATTGTGCCTTAAGTCACGTTTGATGGCCTCGAATAGAAATTCACTTTTGTTTAGAATAAAATACGAAAAAAAACTAACAATGCACATTATTTCCCTTGACCACTTTTTAACTGCTAGGCTATTGTTATTGTAAATTTGACATTCAACTAGCACTTGGTCGCTAGACAAACAGAAATTACATTATATGATGTATTGCTTGCTCTATGGGATGTTAAGTGGTTTCCGGTGAAAATCCAGATGCCTTACTTTGTTAAGTTGTTTGGGCAATGCTAGCTTGCTTTAGTCTTAGAATAGCCTGTTATAATCATTTACCGAAGGCTCGAATTTCGGATGATCTGATTCCTTTCTCAGAACCACCATTCTTCCACCACACTTGATCAACCGTCTTGATCGTTTTGTGGCGCACTTGTGGAGGGCACAACCCTAACATGGCTGAACAAGGAAATCTAATGGGCAATCAGACAGACTCAAAGTTGCTGTCGCGTAGGGAGCAAATGCGGTGATGAGCGCAGGAACCTCTCAGCCAACAGCCAATCAATTTATTTATTTCAAATGGCAGGCGTTTTGATAGTTATCATTAGCCATTTAGCTGACTTCGGGTTTCACGGAGAGGAGGAACATTAAAGTGGCAAAGTGTCGAGAGGGGGGGGGGACAGAATAATGATTCACAGATGTAACAGAGACAGACAGACAAAAAGGCAGAGAAAAGGTGAGATGAGTACTGTTGAAGGGGTCGAATATGGCATACAGTGGGGTCATGGTAGTTCGAAATCAGAATTCAACTGCCAGTTAATAGACTTTTTTGCCGTATGAGTATACGTTGCCCATGGTGCACCACGAGGAGGTAAGTCTATCGCACACCCCTACAACCAATCAATAGTCACTACATTGTTTAACAATACCTTAATGATATTTTAATGAA
>UZAE01000188.1:0-31292 GCA_900617975.1 Rodentolepis nana | reverse complement strand
CATACAGTGGGGGTGATGGTTGTTTAAAGTGAGAAGTCAATTGCCGGATAGTAGACTTTTTTGCCGTATGAGTATACATTGTCCAGGGTGCACCACGCGGAGGTAAGTCTGTCCCACACCCCGATTGCGAGAATAAATGATTGACTTAAACTTCTTCAAATGAGGACATTTAAAATTCTTGCGATTGAGCAAGGCGTGAGATTTTACAAAAAAAGCTAAATGCGTTGAACTCTTAGAAGAGTAGAGGAGTTCGGTAATATATTATTTCTCAGAATATAAAATTAGTACTTAATACGCAACCACTTTCTATTCAGCTCTTCAAATTATTCATTATTTAATCAATAAATATTCAACCCACAAATGTTCACTAATAGCGGAATTTTAATTCGGTTTTCAAACATATTGTCTATTCAAATTATCGACCCTTAAATGTTTACTAAAATTGTCAGCACGCATTGAATGTTTGAGAATTATATGCCAAATACCATAAAGGATCATTCTTGCAGAACTCAAGGCCCCAAGTAGTATAGCACGGTCTCGAGCGGCTTAAGAACAGTTAAACCGATGTTAGCTCATTAACTCTAATTCCAAATTAGTTATTTGAGTTTTTCCTGTGAAAATAAGCCATTTTGAAAAAAGAAGTTACTTCTCAATTACCCTATAATTTTAAAAACAAGTGCAATCGAAGAAGGCACCACCGTCAAACTCCAGGGTACGTTAGTCTATCAAAATTTGAGGCTCCTAATATCTTCTCCCCTTATTTAGCTCCTTTTGGGTTTTTTACTCTGGATTGCTGTTTCTAAGGCATCATAAAAGTGCAACTAATACTCCAATTACTTTCATGTTCGAGCATTCCTTTACTTCGCATCATCATCATCAAGGCTTGGTGTTTTTATCTCTCCTGTCAGAGTGTCCTGCACCCCCCCCCTCCCCCAATCCCCCCTCCAAGTATTGACGGTGACGACCGCGTCATACATATCTTAGTTGCTAAGATATTTACTGACCCACTTAGAGACAATGAATATCTAGCTTCTATGTTTCTAATGTGGGAACGAGAGAGATCACAAACTCATTTTCATACAACCACAAGGGGTGAGGGCCAAATAAACGATCATCATTGGCTGCCTTTCCTAAGGTCATGCACGCATGAACAAATCACATAAGCTTATGCACTATACACGCGTATATGTGGTATTGCTTTACGTGAATGAGTGGTTTTATATGTGCTCATGCTTACCTGTTCTCACTGTATCGGGGTACATAAATTTACTTTTTTTATAGAAACGACGTCGAGAAGGTACTAATTCGGAGGAACCGACATCTCTTGCTGAAGAAGAGGAAAGTGATTTATCGAGTAACAAATTCAACGACGAATTCACTGTCAGTCAAAGTGATATTCCACCTGAAGGGTCTGTTAAAGAAGGTGAGGTAATTGTTCCTGAAGAAGAAGTTCAAGAAGAAGAAGCCTTGAACTCGTCATCTCCTGTTGCAGTTGATGTGGAAGGAACGGATATGGATGACTTCTCGTCAAGTGTTCCTGAACAAGTCGAGACCAGTTCTAACATGGTAGGCTTTCATAGATGACATTTTTATAGCTTTCCATTAACTAGAAAAGTTAAAAGAAAGATTTAAAGTTGCGGAGGAATAATGCAAAGTGAATTGTGTTCCTCCCTTTTAATAAATTCATCGGTATTGAAAAAATAATGACAAAAATGCTTGCACCGACTTAATAATTTGCAATTTCGCTCAAAAAATGTACATATAAGTTAACGTTAAAGGCTAAATTAACCACTTTCTTTGTATTTTATTGCAACGGAGAATAGTCGTTGATTATTCTGCAGTTTGGCTATAGCTGACGTATAAAAGGGGGGAATATTCAAATTCAAAGTATTTCAGAATATCGCTGAGCCACGCGCCGTAATTTATTCCAAAATATATAAACCCTGGTAGTCATAAAGTCGTAACGGCTTCTAGATTTCATTTTAGTTGCCACGTACTACTAATATGTGTAAGTGTGCGCGTGTGTCAATTTTGTATCATGCTCTTTTCAGAATTTTCTACCATTCAGTCAGTCAGTCAGTCAAACGCAAAGTCTTTCTATCCAATACTCGGCTTATTAACACCTAAATCACATTTCCATTTCAAAAAATTATAATTATATTTATGACAAGTAGTGTATTCGCATTGGTTTTAAAATTTATCCTTAAATGACCCGATTTTTACTCTATTTATTACTCTTCAGGAGTCTGGAGAATTTCCAATCCAGTGTTCATCACCCCCAGCAATGTCCCAAAGTCCCCCTGTAGAGGATATTCCAACTCCCCGGGTACAGCGCCGACCTAGCGCAAGTTCCACGTCTTCCCCATCTCTCCCCAGTGATGAACTGGAGGCGGAGGAAGAGCGGCGTTCATTTTCAAGAAGGAGTAGTGGCAAGAAGGGCTATTCAAATCATCACCATAGTAGACATCGAGAGGACTATGATCAACTCACCTCATCCCAATATCGATCTGAGAGTCGGTGTTCCCAGTGCTCGCACTGCACATCTCAGAGCTATTATGATTCACTTCCACGACGAAGGCCACATGGAAGTAATTCAAGAGCCTATGAAGGGGATGGAGATGACTATGCGGATTATTACGGTACTCTGCCTCCACGAAGAGTAACCAAACCTCCAAAAGCAGTGAGGCAGCCTACTCGTTCAGTGAAGAACTACCGAATGAGGGGAAGAGATTACTCACCTGAAGGTCCTGAGAATGAAGAGGATGACTTCGTGGATGAGACGTCTTCGGAGGTCCACTGGCGTACTCATGCTGGGTTAGTTCTGATATCTCATAGTTAAAAGTATACTTATGCCACTGATGGTTGTAAATATTGCATTTTATATTGTAATACTGTTCAAGGACGGTGGAGTAACTCAGTAAGCTCACCGAACCTCGGTGATATAATTTGGAGCTCTATTCCACATGTGAGAAGACGTATTTCTAATTCGAGGTTATACATCTTTATAGACTCGCGACTTCTATCTTGCTACCAAAACATCTTCTTGGATATGGGGTTCAAACCTCGAATCCCTTATAGAAATACAGCGATTTATTTGCTCTTGTTTGTAACTTTTCTGTGATTATTAATTTCCGACGTGGTAATAATCACAATTTTACTTCTAGATAAGCAGTTTTAACGTATCAAGTACTTAAATGATTGTGAAATTAACTCTAGGGATGAAAAAGTTTTCATTCAACTTACTATATATATATATATATATTTATATCAAATGGCAGGCGTCTTGATGGTTATCATTAGCCCTTTAGTTGACTTCAGGCTTCACAGAGGGGAAGGAACATCAAAGTGAAAAAAAGTCGAGAGGAGGGTTTCAAAGGCGAGTAGGGTGTAGTACTGTGGAAGTGGTCGAATATGTCATACAGTGGTAACATGGTAGTTTGAAGTCAGTTACCGGTTTATAGACTTTTTTGCCGTATGAATATACGTTGCCCAGGGTGCACCACGTGGAGGTAAGTCTATCGCACACCCCACTCACTATATACATATAATTTAATTTAATTTTTTCAGCTTGAAACTAGTTTTAAAATTAACGAAAAGAAATCATGTGAATGGTAGCTATTTCAATTGATGGAGTGAATATATGCCGAAAGTGTGTAAATTTTTGTTTCAGAAATAGATCGTCAAGTGAAGGGAAACCTCTCCCACCTAGACATCATCAGTTAGTTACCATTATTGCAATATACACTACCTTTACTGCATTATTGCCATAGATGAATAAATGGGTTGTATTGGGATGAAAAGTAGTAATCTGGTAAATAACGAAGATTAATCTTCAATCTAAAAGTTCTATTAAAAGGGCACAAAAGTAGGTTCTGTTCTTTATAAGTTCCAAACGTAGTCTTTCCATCCATCTAGATTATTAAAGGTATGAATTTCATTTGAACTCTTTGTTTACCTCATCGTTTGGATGTGAGGAATTGAGAGGCTGTATAATTGAGTCTTCCTACGTTGATATTTTTATAAATTTAACTACATGGTAGGATGAAGGGGGGACGGATTTGTACGTGGGAAAACTAATTTTAAAGATGAAGGAAACTCTGATACCTGGAAAAGAGTCGGATCTGCGAGTGACAGTTAGAGTTAGATTGCTCATGGGAATGTAAATTTAAGATCGATTAGGGACAACAGACCCTTCAAATATAGTACGAAGTTCCAGATTTAGCTAAGATTTCCTTTATGTGTTTCCAGAACAAAAATAAATGAATTACCTCCCCTGAACAACGTATGAAAATGCCATGTGCGTGAAACTTGTGCAATAATCCAGAAGTTAATGTATTTCCATCTGTGTTTTCTTTAGTTTTACATCTTTTTTTTCAGTGAGTTCAGACTGTCTCGCTGCTCATCCTTTGAGTTGAATCTTCGGTTTGATTCTTCTTGATTTTTTTTGACACACAATTCAATTCGAAATCTAATAGTAGGATTTTGAGTTTTGTAGCCTTTATTACCAAACGTGTCTGTTCGCGTTCACAAAATACATATAAATGGTTGTTTAATGGTCTTTTATTAATAACAATGTAAAAAAATAGTGAGTTTGCTTGCGTCAACAATTCTCTACTCAAATATTCATGAATATTTTTTATGCAAAAATCATCTTTACTATTTTGGAGTGAATTTCACCAATACACTTCCAAAAAACGGATTTCTTCACATGATGACTAAAAGAATAGTGATTGGTTCGTTGTTGCCGTTTTATCTCGCATTGCGGTAAGTTGATTAGTAAGTTTAAATCACAAACGCACCTACCCATAAACTTCATTGCATTGTGACAGCACGCTCATACGCTCCCTCACTCAATTAATTTCAAAATTGTTTTAGTCGACGAAGGGCTCCATTAAATCAACGTCACCATCAACGGCATTTAGACGCCGTTGATTCTGGTGAAGAGTTCAGTTACCCCGCAGCAGGTTCCACTCTTCCTCCCCGTCCACATCGTTTGGAATTGAATCATCTTGGCAAGTCCGCCGGTACAGGTTTAGACGCCCTCGTAATCGCTGAACTCGCCAGATCAGTCACATCTCTTCGTTCCGATATTGAAAGACTCACCGCGCAGCAACTATTCCTGCGTTCTGACCTTCACGAAGCGGAATTCCCTCGATCAGTCACTTCGGCCCATTCCTCATCTCGCCTGCATCTAGCCTGCACCCCTTCAGGTAGTACTCGAGCTATGTGGAGCAGCAGAACGCCTTTGAGGTATCCCTCCCAATGTGATGTTCAAGAGAAGATGAATAATGAACCAGAAATCGATCGAGAAGAGGGGACAGATGAGCGTGTTCTAACTCCTTCTCCGGATCACGTAACCAATGAAAATGAACCACCCGTAGAGACCTCTCTGGTATGTTTACAAAGTATAATTTATATTTTGTAAAAGGCGTGAGAGATTTAAACCCTTGTTCTGTTCGTCTCCCACATTATTTATTTAAGGTAGTTCTAAATCTCCCACCTTATTTAAAATATGCAATTAATAGTGGTTTTCTCATTCAATTCGATAGTTCAGCAATATCCTATATTTAATTACTCTCTAAAGCTCTTCTTGTTAATGATATCGACCTCTCTGCAAGATTAAATTATTTCTCACGTACTTGAATTCTGGGAAATTAAAGCCCTTTTATTTTATGATAAACGCCTGAATTTTAATCTTTCCTTAATTTATAGTTATGGCATTTATTTGTTTTATTTCGTATTTTCATAATATTTCTTACGCTGATTGGTTTAAACCCGGTCTAAGAACAATGAATGATATGCGTTTTCCACATTCAACCAATAGGGATGATGAAATCTTTGTAAGTTCAATGTTTATATAACTTAAGTTATTAGTGTTATTCATTATCCTATTGCGCCTAGTTTAAACTGTCCCGAGATTTGAGGTATATTACACTTCCAGTCTATTTGTTTTAAGGTTTTTTTACTAGTCGCATTAAATCCAAATTGTTTCCTTTTGGTTCGAAGGCCACTTATTTTGCACGTCTGGAAGCTTTCAATTTTGTGGTTAGAAATAAACTTCTAGGTTTTTTCGCATTTACTCATACGATTGTACGACATAACAATAACTGTATTTTTTCACGGTCTATTAGCTTAGTTATGGAATGTGAAGAGCGGAAAGTATAACTGTCAGCTAACTTTTTCTTCTCGAATATTCATTTCCCTTTCAAATCTAAAGACTTTCTTTTTTCCTGCATGCTACTTACTTGGAATACAAACCGCAGTAGGAATTCATTTGCTCTCTGCAAGGTTTTACGTGGGAGGAATTTTAATGCTTAATTACTGATTGGCTGTGGAGAAAATATCAAATGTCAAACTACAACACAGATGACTAATCGTATTTGTGGTGATCTCTTTTTATGCTACCATTCACTGTTAGATAGCCCGTTTTTTCCAAGATCCAAATAATTCAAATGCATTTCCTTGCCAAAATTTCCGATTTAAGAATATCAGTTCATCATTTTTCGCCTCAATTTAAATGAAGTAAATGAATTAAAACAAAAAAATACGCAGTGGCATTGAAACCCACAGAACTGGCATTTCGAAACATTCAATTCAAAATGAAAGCTGGATTTTGCGAATACTTCAACCAATCACTAATACAATTACTGATAGCCGTGCACATGTGTAAAAAAATAAAATTCCATTCCATCGGGAAAATGTTCCCGTTTAGAAATTTTACTGTTGCCTTGACAACAGCTCCATCACTTCAAATGAAATTTGTTCTAAATGCATCCATCCCTTCCTTCACAGATAGAAGAAATCAAACAGGTCGACACTGCTTCCCCACCTGATTATAAACCCTTTGAAGAAGTTCCAACAATCCCAGCAGAGTCCCCAACCCCTGAACCCGAAATCAAACCTGCTGAAACACTATTCATCACTTTTGAAAATCCATCGTCAGAGGTTAGTTTCGTTGAAAAATCTCATAGTCTCTCCTAATGGCAAAATGAGTACTAACTTTTCATTCTTATCTAATATTTGCACTACAGCGCCTTCAGAGAGCTCGAGAAAGACTTGAGGCACGTAGAGCGGCTGATCGTTCCAAGCACTCAGAAAGCGCTATTCGAGCCCGAATTGCAGATAGAGAAGCTCAAGTAATGGCAGAAATCTCAGCAATGGCTCGTAATACTCCCTCAGTTCCCGCAGATAGTAATGTGTTCTCTGACATTGTTGTAAGAATTTTGAAAATACTGAAATCAATCCTGGAAGGAAATGTATATCTGGTTCTTTGTTTACTTTCCTTTTCTAGTCTGAGAATTCAGGTTTTCCTGTGCACACAACTAATGGTGAGGACGGAATGCTCAGCAATGGTGAAGGAAGCTCCAACAATCCACTCAAACTCAATCGTCCAGGTTCTGCTCGAACCCGACAAACCTCGGCTGCTACCAGAAAGACTTCAACAGGAGTTTCTCAAAGACCTTCTGCTGTAGGAGCCGGCACTGGTGGCGGTGGAAGTGGTCGTGTGTCGCGATCGTCGTCTTTGACGCGGTCTACTGCTCGTGGTTCGGTCACATCGAGTAGTGGGGCTAGACCTACCACTGGAAATCGAGTTACGTCAACTAACGGACGACGGGAGACTACGTCTACGACTCGGCGAAGATCAGCTTCAAGGCCTTCCGCAGGTCAACTCAGTAATGGTCCCAGCCTGTCCTGTACGTTTGATCAACTATTGTTTATCATTGACGAGTTTATAATGTGACTATTTGTGTGAATTAATCAGAGTTGTTGCGATCTTGAAATTGGCGCCATCAACTCTCTGAACTACAAAAGTTGCTTTCTATCACTTGTATAAGCGCACTTTGTTCATGTGATGATAAGGGATTTCAGTCTGTGGGATATTTCGTAATTTAATTTTCTTATTCGCTTCTATTTGCATTATGCAACATGCATTTCTTTAAAACGTCCCGGCTGAAGTTCCTTACTTCTTACTAATGTAGGTTTCTAAATAAGCTCCAGTTTCGTGCTGTCGGATCAGTTGGAGTGACAATGATATCTGGGCCTATGTAATTTTGTGTCTTGATTGACGTGCTTATGTCAGGTAGATTGGTGCGATCATTCAACTGATATCCATATGGCCCATTTGCAGGAAGATACATAATTGCACTCTATGGCCCCTGTATTTTAGCAGAGAGTTAAATGCTATAGATATGTTCTTCCACATCCTTTAACATGTGCACCTTGAAACACCATTAATCCAATCATAGGAGAAACGATAGTTAAATACTGAACCCCTAATTTAAACCTATTATCGAAATCCTAATTTTGATTCCATTTTCAGCTCTGCATCGATTGGAAAATGGAGAGGAAAGTACCTACAGTGGTCCAGGTCTTCCAATAGCTGGCAACTATCCTCAACCCAAACTTTTCGTAAAGCCGAAATCCAAATCCAATCGACAAGTCATTGTTAATGCAATTTCTCATTGTTGTCTTGCTGGAACTGTCAATGAACCCGCAAAAAAATTGGCCCTACAAGTGAGTTAGTTCGTATAACTGCCATAGTTATGGAATGCGTTTAACTTCTCGTTATCAGATGGTTTTAAATAGAACCAAGAATGAAACCGATGGATGGAAATAAATAAATTTAATTAAAAACAAATAAATCTAACAATTTAATGTTAATCAATGATATGAGTAACATTTTTGCTAAAATATGTTAAACTATTGGTTCGTTTTCAGCAATAAATTTTGAAATAAAATCTAAAAGCAACACGATTATACGCTATTATTACATTCTAGGATTTTCGGCTATTTTAGGTGATTAATTGAGTTATAACATAAAATTGAATTATTCCGCACTTTCCCTGTTTTTTCAATTCATTATTCAATTCAAGGCAGGAGAGAAAGAATGAAGTGTCATTACTCTGCACCTTGTGCATGCGATTCTAGCCAATGCGATTCCAGTTATAACAACCGTTTCTGTATTCATTGTAACCACCCTGGTTACCACAGTAATTGCGTATACAACTAATTTAGAACCAAATAGAATTACGTGGGTGTGGAAATAGTGATTATGACTCATCTTCTCAATCTATTTTTTAAATGAGTTCATTCTTGATTATGTGCACTTTTAAGACAACCAATATAACTCCATTTCATTTATTTAAAATAATATTCACAGCCTGGATTTGGATAAAGATGTTAGCAAAATACTTAATTAGGGGGTAGAAGTGCTACTAAGTGAATTTACGAACGCAGTTGCAGATATTGCTAACTTTTCTATTTCACTGGCATTAGATGAAGTAGAACCAAATTAATAGTGACTAGCATTATTTGGACAAAATCTAGGGGTCATTTATCATATTTATTTCTTCCAGGAACTTGCCGCAGTTGATGGATCCCACTTTATTGTCCTCTTTCGCGATAACAGATGTCAATATCGTGCCCTTTACGCTTTTGATTTCGACACTGAGGAGCTGAAGTTTATCTGTGGGAACGGTCCTCGCAAAATCACGCACAGCATGTGTGATAAGTTTTTCAAGTAAGTATTTTCGTCTTTGCTAATCCTTTTTAATGCACAATTTGATTGGAATCCATCGTTTCACGTTTTTTTTCTACAATTAGGTACAACAGCGGAGCAAAACAATTTAGCGAAATAACATCCACTAAACACTTGAGTGCTGTTGTCGATGCAATAACAATTCAAAATTCCTGGTGGGTTCGAAATCCTCCATTGCATAGTAACGCAGCCCGCTCGGCCGCTGCTTCCGCTGCCTCCAATGTGTCAACAGCAGCTGTTGTCACCGATTCCTCCAAATCATAAATCTGAATTTAACTCTTATCTCTCTTGTGTGTAGATTAAGAAATGCATTTCTCCCGTCGCCTTTCATTCAATTCTTTTTTTCCCTTAACTAGCACCGATAACTTCCTCATCAATTTCCTTTCCATCTGAATAAGTTTATTTGACGATTTCTGGTTTAATCCACTTTTACCCAATCTTGGTCTGGCATAGGCCCTTTTCACATGTCCCTCCCCCCATTTACGAGAAGTGATCCTTGCAGAAGATAATCGATCTTATCACGCCTTGAGAACTTGACCCACTTTCAACCACATGTTACATTGTACCTGTATGTAATTATTTGATCTCTGTTTGGAATTTGTTATAACCATTCATTGAGAGGTTCGTATGAGTGACACTTTTGCTGAAAGTGTTTCTTGATCTATCAATGCCGCTTGTAATTGTTTATCTATTCTTGTACTTGGTGAACACAAAGATGTTAAAAGCACGGATAGCGTGTAAGAGAATTAACTAATTATAGGCGGCATTTTGAATAGCACAAATCGTGGCAATAGACATGATGCCACATCAAGAAAAAAAAATCGATTTACCCATTTCTTTAGAGGTAATTATTTTACCTCATTTATCAAAATATTGAGCACTGATTGTCGTCTAGCCAGCGACACTCCTTTCCAGTTTCTATTGCCACAGCGCAGTGGGACATCACTGCAAAGATTTCAGTATGCCCTCCTACATCTCTTTATCGAACTTTTGCTACCAAGATTGGCCAATTGTAATGTTGTCATAAATTCCTAGCTGTTCCAGGCATAATTTTAACAGTTGGAAGTTGATTTTCATCATAACCTGACTAATTCATATAAGAATAAAAGCATAAATACTGCTCTGGGCCGGTGGTTAGGTTGCATTACTTTTCCTTGTTGTTGTAGGTCATAGAGTATGTTCCCGACGGTGCATTCCAGTGATTAGAACGGCTGTTTGTGCAGGCAAATTCTGGAAGAATGCGAGCTTTTCATATGTGAATGTTAAGGGGAATATTCCCTTTTGTCCACGTTTTCGGAGCGTGCGAGGGAACTAAGGTTTGCTTGGAGTATTTAAGTCCCAACAAAAAGTAGATCACGAATGTGCATGACTTTACAGAGATTTGACGAAGCAATAGAATGATAAATAGTTGGCATATAAAAGAGAAACGTTAGGCTTTGTGATTCTTATGCGAAGATTTCCCGAGAGGTCGATGTTTTTTAAATCCAAATAATTTTAAAACTGCTTCAAGAAGGTCGCGAATACTTAATAAACCTAAGTAATTGCCCCAATACAAATCGGCCAAGTAGAATTAAAGGCGAATTCGTAGTATTAAGTACGTTTTATTTTATGTTTTTTCCGGATTTTTTAACAGAAGCAAATTATTTCGATCAAAAAGTGACCAGAAATCAGTAATTTTACGGGTGAAAGATGATGAACCATAAATGGAAAAAAATTAATTCGGTGGAATATACAATTCCCCTCTGCATATCACATTAGTGCACAGATTTGATCACCTCTCGATTCTAGCCGCGTTCTTATAGTGCTAGGTAGCTCTTTTCACGGTCTTGAATACTATCGGAGGACCATTGGCAATTCGAGTGGACAAACTGTAATGTTGGCAAGTATAATAAAGTCAAGACTGTTTAACGAATATGGCCTTTCAAAATGGGAGAAGTCAAACCCAAAAGTTAAAGTTAATGTAGATGATTGTTAAACCTTGCATCGCCTTCCTTCTTCACACCGTAGATATTGCTATCATGCTGTTTTGTAACGAGTAGTGCCATAAATAGGTTCCTCACATATAACCATGCTATTACCTGCACTGTGACAGGATACAGTGTTCTTACGATAGTCACTTGTCTTCACACGATGTCCTCCAATTTTGCCCTCAAAATTCACTCCGCGGTAAGAAGAGGTGTCTCAACTTAATTAACCTATCGTGGGAAACTGAATCTAATTTAATTTAAAAATGAGAGTATCTGGTACACCGAGAATTGAAAAGAGTGTTTGGGGAATATAGGCGACTGACCTGCTTATTTTCGGCGAAAGTAAGCTGACATTGTACTAACTCGATTACCGTACGACATATTGCACCTTTGCCGGTTCCAAAGATGGCAAATTGTGACTGAGCCCTGAGAAAATCCAGCTCCGATAATTGGATGCTTTTGATGCTAAATATATGGTGACAGCGAGATTTGGCCTCTTGCCACACCTCATAGAAAAGCAAAAACGGCTATGAGCCAGCTTTATGACTGCGACAGCCCCAATGTGTGTTTAACCACCAAACTCATTTCCGCCTAGATATATTATGCAAGTATGAGGCGCTGGGTAGAAAGGTGATAATCACGTGCCAGTATTACAAAAAAGCCAGGCAGTTAATGGGATAATGAAGGTCGTTTTTGAGACCCTTTCCGGGAAATTGTAAAATCATCTTGCTTCAGGTTCCGGGGTGGAGCCGGGGAGAGGGTGAAATAGGCTCGAAATTCTTCGTCAACATCGTTATTTCCAATTGCTTTTAAGTCTGATATTGTGTGCATTTACCAATCGCTTTTCCCTTTTTCGATGAGGCTATTAAAATTAATCCATAATTCCTCCCTTCTTGGGGAAGACGATAAACAAACAGGAGCTGGTACGAACTTGGAACACAAGTGCTATGACATCGATCTTTAACCTAAAATATATTCTATAGTAAGGTGTTACTTAAATTATAGCACCATTGGTATGCTCCATCTGACTTAATGTACTCCTGTCATACAGGTTTCGTTGCATTGAATTTCTCTTAAAAATTTTCATAATGCATTCTTTGAGAAAAGCGATATTTGATCTTTGCCAACGCTAGCCTTAGAAGAGACGGTTTCGGTGGAAGTGACTGCTTTTGACCTTTGCAGTCTGGTTTCGGTCATTTCAGGTTGAACACGCGTGTTTCAAGGTCTTGCTTCAGGACAGAATCCTCAATGGAATAATAGAACTTGTTGAACACATAGAGAGGATAGTGAATTTTGACGTCGGATTCACCAGATAGAAATACTAGAAGACTTACTCGTATCTTAACCTAGCGAGCAAATTTGAAGGCCAAGTATGACCGTAACGCATGTGAATTTGTCATCTTCGAGAGGACCAAATCGAAAATGCGTTAGTTATTGATAACTGCATGAAAAAAATGTCACCAGGTGTTGGATTGGGAAGTAGCTTGGTTGAATCTTCAGAACTCTTGGTGAAATTAGAGAAGCTTGTCTATGCCGAAGTTTCCTAACAATTGAAGAGATTTTGGGTAACGTTACAGAGTAATTCAACTAATGCATCACCATTTTGATATAACTTAACGGTCTTATCTTGACACCAAACACTTCGATTTCTTAAGTACTTATATTATTTACAAATACGAATGGCTCATACTCAAATTAGCGAAGGCATGACAAACCGTTATTGGTAGACAATTCATATTGTACGCCTTTTTATATAGGCAAAGTTAGGAAAAATGATTAAAAGCTCTCAAGATAAGTTCGTAAGGTTAAGTATGATATGATATAATTTCACCTGCGACAGCTGAAGGAAGTCCTCTTGACTCTCATTAATGCTAAAATAAAGTGGCATTAATTTATAATGCAAAATGGTCACGTAACGGGAAATAAACTCTCAACCCAACACAAAATGCATAATATACCATTATGCCAAGCGATAGACCAGCCCAAAAACACTTATGCTTATATATAAAACGTTCTGGTCACGTTTTGGTCGTCGATTAAAAGTGATTGTATTCTCGATTTTTACAAAAGTAGTTCCACTTTTATAAGTGCTGAAAAAACCACGTGATGGGATGTATGTCGCAACTGCTGACATTCCTACAGTTCGAATATTGTGATGGACGCTTAAACGGATTTCTCCGCACTTTTCCTTCACAATGGGTTGGTGCGTGTCATACCCAATAATGTATGCGTGTATACCCAAAATAGTCTTGGTTAATGTTGATAAGAAGCTATAGATGGGAATATCCCATGAATCAGAGCCTTATGTAATTATGACTCAGAGCATTTTCAATAGATTGGATTGTCGCTCAAAATGATAGCTCAACAAAAAGAACTTCCAATAAGATTTAATCGTATAGCGATTTCTAATTTACCAGAAAAAATTTATTTCATGTGTGTACCAGACAAGACGTCACGCAATCTAATTAATTGTTTATGGTATGTGGTTGGATGCTCTGTTGGGCAGCGTATTCGCTAGCCTAGCCAGCTTTCGGTTTGCTTTGCGCCTCAGGGTATGTAGAATTATTGATAACGGTTGCTATTCCTTCCCTTTAATTATTGAAATGTGATGTCTATTTTTTTGAGAAAAAAATAATTTCCAACGGCATTTTTCTGTTGACTTGTCAATTAACTTGATCGTATATATATATATATATATATATATATATATATATATATATATATATATATATATATATATACATATACATATACATATACATATATGATTACCTGAATTTGCTCGCTGTTTATCATATTTTCGAATGAATTATTAATTCTTAATATCCAGTCCCTTTAGCTCCTGGATTTTAATGGATATAATCCTGCTTAAATCGACGAGCGAGGATGCTTATACTCGTGATTGTGATCCTTACGTAAAGGTACGTCTACCATATAATTTATAAGTCTAGATTCTGAAACAAAACAATATTCAAGCGGATCTCGTTGAAACAATAACTTTTTCTTATTGTGGCTGCCTGTTTGAACGACTCTGCAAATGGCGATCTTCCTTCAGTTGCATTGTGTTTTGTAGTCCTCGAGCTGTTTCCGCCTTTGCTTCTACTAATTTGATCGGTAGTTAATATTAGAGGCTATCAACACTGATTATACTTCTAGGTGTTCCAGAAGATTTATGTTTTGCCGTTGGACCCGCAACCTCCGATGCAGGTATCTCATGCGATCCAACTGATTTCAAGCGGCCTATATATTCTACTTGTTACAATTCAGTACCCTTAATTCTTTATAGCAAGAAAAGTGGGCTTCTTCCCTAAAGGATCACACACTGGTAATGCTGAAAAACTGGCGAATTTCATTGTTGAAAACCATCTCGAAGAATTATCAAAAAATCCAGTTCTGCTTCTTGTTGGATCGAAACACAGTCCCGTCTTGACGACTAAACTTAGGGAGTATGGTAAGATATCCATATTTGATTTGGAGCGGCGTTAGGACTGTCTGTCGAGGAGGTGGTTGTGTATAACTCTATCCCAAACCCAGAGTTTGGTGCCAATCTCGCATCTGCATTAAAGGTTATTATCTTCTACGATTTTGATTTTAATTATCACATGTAGGAGCGAGAAAATCGTTCCCTATGTCTAGTCTTCTTTAGCCCCTCGGGTGTAGAATTAGCTCAATCGGTACTGAAAAACTTCCTTGATCTATCACATGCAAATACTCGGGTTAGTTTCTTGATGAGTACTTTCTAAAGTAAGCACTGCTTTCGAATTCTAGAGACTTTATCCCTTTAGATAGTTGCCATTGGACCCACTACGGCCACTAGTATAGAAAATGCAAAGCTTCCATTAACTGGAATTTGTCAATCTCCGAGTCCCGAAAGTCTGCTGGAATGTCTGCAGCAACTTCTACCTTGACTTTCATTAGTGTACTTACCGATGAATTATTCTTTAACTGGCTCATTAGCCTGGCTGGCACGCTTACTTCATCCATGTTTTTTTACTGAAGATGGCTATTTTTCTAAATCTAATGGCAATTTTTCATCTGGGCTAAGAGGGAAAGACAAATAAAAACTTAGCTTTTGCTGTCAACCTCCTCCTAAGATATGCAAAACACTAGTCCTGCCAGATTTTGCCAATTTATCTATCAAAAATTTAGAGGACGATCTGGGTGTGAGGGGAGAAGCTTTAATGTGTAGGCAGAATGCCATTTATTCCAGCTATCAAATTACACCCATCAATCGAACCAAGTAACTCATCGCAAAGCGAAATGCTTATTGGTTCTTCAAGATTGAATAAATATTAATCATTGTTAATCTAAAATTTCTACATTAGAACAATAGGTGATTTTAAAGCAACTACTTAGAAAATCGAACAAAGTGCGACACTTTTCCTACATGGTACTTGTTCGCTTAAACTAAAACAATTTTTTTTATTTCATATATATGTTCCACTCATTACGATGAGTGCAATAGGGAGTAAAATCTAATTCATTGGTGCCTATCGTAGAGTTTTCGTCTCTTCTCTCGGAATCGTTGTTGAACATAGTCGTCTATTATGTGCGCTTCAGTGGCGTGGTAAAGGGTATCGGGCAGTGTTGTGCATGCTACGTAATCCATACATCGTGTAGATGGATCTGAGACGGCTGGATTGCATTCACCACAAACTGCACAATAGTACCGTCCACATTTGGTACCCAAATCCGTTGTATGAAAGACATTCTTTGGTCTCAGGTTCTTTATTTGATCTGTGTTCCAAAAAAAAGATATGTTAATGAATTGATCAAAGAAATCGGGGGGGGGGGGGGGGGGACTTTTAAATTGTACCACTGACTTGGTGTCAAGTGGGCGTTGTAGGGTTCTGTATTTAAATCGCGTTGATGGGGCATCCTCGTGCTTCTTCTCTGTTGTTAACTGAAAGTGAAACTCCCAATTCACTGACAAGTACACACGTGTTATGGTCATGTGGTACAAAATGCCACCGCAAGTATCCACCAAAATCAGTATTTCTAACATATTTTGTTTACAATTGATGGGGATTCAAGTGGTCAATTGGTGATCCACTGAAAGTGAGAGTTGCAAATCAAAGTCTCTATAACTACATCTCCGAATATGGAATACGTGAGCTTGCGTCTGTGACTATTTTAAATTTGACCTATTCATAAAGAAAGTGAACCTACTGAACATGTTTGTACAGTGCACACTTGACACTGGAGGCATTCTCGTTATTCCAGTTCTTTATATGCCCCAAGTTATATATATATATATATCTTAACTGTCATGGGTCAATAACAGGCCTAGCGGTCCCTAACTAAATGACCCTAGACACATGACAAGGAAGATATTAATAAACTGGTCATGACTTCACACATCTTTCTTGTGTTACAACTACTCCTGGTAAGAAACCGAATGAAACATTTTTTTGCTGGGCTTGGATGAAGTTCATGAACACTTTCCTCGTGCTTTGGTTTATTGGCTCAAAAATGAGGGTCTGCTGGTGAGTTACCATGTTATCTCCTTTCTTCCTCCTCCCTCACCCCTCCCCCCCCCCCCCCCCCCACCCCCGAGGTCTGAACTGACCACTAAAAACAGGGCAGTCATTATAGATATCCGAAATAAGTGAAAAGGACCTATTCTCACTAAGACCTGACAGCGTCTCGGTCCCGCGCATATTTTGATTCCAGTCTTGTGACAAAGATTAAGCTAAAATGTATTAAAAATACACTATGAATATGGCAGCACACTCTTCAAACTCCGAACATTCAACTTCGAGGTATTTCGAAAGTAAAACTGCAAATATATTGGGCCATATAAAAAAAAACAACAAGGGTTTGGAAGTTCACACTAGAATAAAAGTTAAAACGCCTTGAAGTGACGATTGGGTCGTGAAGTGCGATCCTTCATTCGTAGTCGATCGTAGGCCACTCGGATGTGTTTGGGGAGGAGGGGTCCAGTCTCCTTAAGCTGTTGCTTGTAGTCCAGAGCTGAAATTACAAAAAGAAATTGTAGTCATCTGACAAGAACATATTAGTGGTACTACTGTCCCCTCTATTCAGAGCTTTCAGTATAACAATGAGAACTCGCATTTTCCTTCAAAATTTATTTATGTCCTGTTGTGCCTTTTAGGTGACCAAGGCGGAAAGAGATACGATGGTTTTGGTTTGATCTCCATCGTCAACTTTGCTACTCCTCACGAATCGTATTTGTCCTATCTCCTCCCTGTGAAAGGAATCATAGCAAATTGTTTCCATGTTAGGACTTTAAATCAGTGTCAGGCGTGAGGTTGACTATCTGACTCTAGCCTCCAAAATGTCGACTTATTAGTGTTTTAAAATCCAACTACGACTATATTGTGAATAAGTCAATAGAAATCAACACAACCCGAACTTAATCAATCGTCTCCAAAGACAACTGATGCGCCTATTCTGACATAATGGAACAGCAAGGCTTTTCACAATGGAAGCATATATTGATTAGCCAGCTTTAGTTCCCACCCTTTCTGTAGAACTGATAGGAAGATTCTCATTCGCCTAATAATACATCTAAAGTTAATCTGCTTTCTGCAATTCTTAGTGCCATAGATGTCCGCTGGGAAAGATGTTATAACTGATATAAAAACATGAACTGATCTCCGAAGTGCAGGCCTCTTATCTAATGGAAAGACTAGCAGTTAACTTTTCATCTTGACAGTCCTTATCTCCTATCTTCTACCAATCTTCCCTAAGAAAAGAAGATGGAGAAAAGCGACTGTTGAAAAGCTGTGTTGAGTATATATTTGGGTGTCTGGGAATTGTAGAATCAAGATTTGAGTTGGATCTCAGCAACAGTGTTGTTCCTATGGCACTTTGAAAAATGAGAACCTGAATCATTGACAGGGCGTGGTCCGATTTGAATTTAAAGAATGAAACTGAATAATTTGAGAATTTTAATGATTGTTTCAAAGAAAATACCAAGCGAATTCACATCTTTGACCCTGAAACCCGACATCAAATGACGCTAGGTTCCGATCGGAGTAAACATCTTCAAAAACCGTGAAGTTCATAAGGCCGAAAACGCAATAATCTCAGCTTCAAAATAAGCATATCTTATAAAAGCAACAAATATGGCTGATGACTAACCTTCTTCAACCAACTCGCCAACAAAAACCTTAGTGATGCCGGACATTGCAATGACGACATTAGGAGAAAAGGCGGTTTGAGAGACAGATGAAATGATCTAAAAGACAGTAGAAGTTTTGTATCAGACTGGAAAACGACATTCTAGTTGAGATGGATTGTAAAACATTCGTAATTTCTAAAAGGAGGCATGCATGTTAGGAGATAATGACGCTACTTCAACAAAAATGTATCACCGGTGATGTGATCTGGACAACACGTTAATGTAGTGAAAGCAACATTAAATTCTCAAATGCAACTGTGCCAATACTATAATTGATTAATCAATCCACGTGGTAAGAAAGCTGTGAAATTCCTTCATTCAAATAATTCGTTTCGGCTTCCCGTTAATAGAAAATATTTCGATAATTGTAGTGGTAGTAAATGAAATTTGCTGCGGAGGTGAAAATCACAATTTGGATTACCACAAAGTCGGATGCATAGACAACGAAACCCATAGAGACATGAGGATTTAATTCAGAATTACATTGGTGACTACTGATTCGGATGTGTTTCGAGTTTGAAATATACTAGGATATTTCCTCCCGGAAATGCATTTTTCGTCGAAGGGCCAAAAAATGACCAACCAGTGCCAACCAAACAGACAGACGGATGGGCGGTAGCTGCTGGAATTGAGAGAAAAATAGACATTAATATGCTTACCCGACTGACAGCCGATTTGGTAAAAGTCGCCCTTCGAAACGCTTCGAATCTACTCAACTGGTCTTCGTTGAAATGTGCCATGAGAGCGAGCAATTTCCTATCCTCCGCTCGATTAGTCTCTTCCTGTTGTTCCGCGGTAATAGGTCCCGCCGAAGTGGAAGCAACATCCACACCAAGGACTTGGGCAAGAACCGCCTCATCTTCCAGTACATCGCCATCGGCAATGAATTCTACCTCTTCATCGGGGTCTTCCTCAGGATCTTCTCCGAAAGTTTCTACCTCGTCCACCAGTGCCTCCTGTTCAGCGGGCTCATTTAACTGCTCCTCAGAATCCAACTTGTTTCGCTTTAGTGTGGTCGATTTCTAATCCGAAAAAAATAGGCCGATGTAACCAAAAGATCCATCCAGTGTTTCATGCCAATGTGCATATATTCCTCACATGTATGTGCCTATTTCATTAGGGAAAGTGTTCATAACACTAGATCTGCGTGGAGGGAAGGTATTGTGGAGCCCCCCTCTAAGGTGCTGTTTGCACTCTCCCCTATGCGGTAATCACTGCACCAATAGCTCATAAAGCAAAGCTTAATTTGCCTTATACCGATTTCTCACTATGACATTGGCATTTTCAGGCTCGCATCATTTCATTCGATGAGACGGATTTCTCTCTCTCTCCTTCCGATTGACATACAAGTGTGTTTTGGTTAGGAAAAAACCTTCCCAAGCACAATAGGACAAATTTTCGCAACACCTAACTTGGGCAATCTGGAGTGTGCGATAGACTTACCTCCACGTGGTGCACCCTGGGCAACGTATATTCATACGGCAAAAAAGTCTATTAACTGGCAGTTGACTTCTCACTTCAAACTACCAAGATCCCACTGCATTTCATATTCGAATAATTTCACAGTACTCACCTCACCTTTTTCTACCTTTGTGTCTGTCTGTCTCTTTTACGTCTGTGAATCATTATTCTGTCCCCCCCATCTCGACTTTTTGCCACTTTGATGTTCATCTTCCTTTCTGTGAAGCCTGAAGTCATCTAAAGGGCTAATGATGCCTATCATAACGCCTGCCATTTGAAATAAATAGATAAATACTTGGGCAATCTAGAGCTCTCAATGAACTAGTGAGAGCTATGGAACAATTATGCAAGCCTAGCTTAGAAAAATATGAGGGCGTATGAAAGAGGTCACAATCAGGCCATAAAAAGTGCACGCTCTAAGAGCACACATTTGCCATTTAAATCGCTAAAATAACAGGGAGAATGAGCTGGAAATACTGCAATCCAAACAACAGTGCGTGAAGTAAAGGAGACATTACAGGGGGGGGGGGGAGGAAAGCTCGTTGTATGTACCGTAATTTCCGACAGAAAATGCGAGAACAAAAAACATTCTACTTCACTGCCATTTTCGCACGAATTTAACCAAAGTCAATTTATTTGAATTCACAGATATAGCGCAGACAAAACGGTGATACCCTGGAGATCTCACTGAATATCATTTAAAGTGTTCAAACTTTTTATGGGAAATGGTTACCAAAAAATAATCGAGAAAAAAAAATGTTAGAACTTCATAGTAGACGCGCACTACCAGGTGGCAATTTATTATGACCGAAGATCAAATTATCTTAACCAAATTGTGCTTTTACACTACAGGTCCGATCAACTAGATGCGTGAAAGATTGATCGCCTAATCAATCCATTCTTGTATTGAATAATCAGTTGTTGATAAATCGACATATACTATTGCTAGCTTAATTAGAACAATTTAGACGACAGATAAAAGGACATGGCACCTAAAATGTCGGCCCAACATATGACTAATTATTATGTTCAAAATTTTTCCTATTGCTACTACAATGAGAAAGTTGACAAGGATCTCTTAAAGACCGAAAGGCAACCAACAAGATTCAAGGATGGGGTGCGCGATAGACTTACCTCCACGTGGTGCACCCTGGGCAACGTATACTCATACGGCAAAAAAGTCTATTAACTGGCAGTTGACATCTCACTTCAAACTACCATCACCCCACTATAAGTCAAATTCGACTACTTCAACCGTACTCACCTCACCTTTTTTCCAACTTTGTGTCTGTCTCTTTTACATCTTTGAAACACTCTTCTGAAACCCCCCCCCCATCTCGACCTTTTTCACTCCTATGTTCCTTCCCATCTGTGAAGCCTGAAGTCAGCTAAAGGGCTAATGATAACTATCAAAACGCCTGTCATTTGATATAAATAAATTAATAGATTCAAAGATTCGATTAGAGTAGCAGGATGTTCCTTGAGACACTTACTGAGATGATCTCTCTATAGATTTTATACACATTTGTCCATTATAGAGGCAATAATAATAGCCTCACCACACAATCACAAAAACGAAGATGAAATCTCTAGGCAAGTCTTCGCACTATTTTCGCCCCCACTAAACCTCATAATGTATTGAACTAAATTCACACAAAAGAATCTAAAAGAGTGATCCAAAGTGGGTGTGCTCGGTAAGAAAGAAGATCCATATTCGATTAATGGGTTAAAAATCGATTATTGTAAATATTGAATATATAATGGAGGATAAGCGAGAAGGGACATTATTCGCGGGCTCCGCAATGTCATCCGCTCTGTGCAAAGGAAAGGGGGGGGGTATAGGAGGACATTAACAAATTGATTATCAATAATTAATGGATATTTTACTGACTGATTTACTTCGTTCAATATAATGACATAAGTATAAAGTGAAAAGGTTATTTCACAAAAGCGGCATATAACCTGTCATGTGAATTTGCCAACTGAAGTGCAGTTTGAGTAGAATTCTCATACTTATACTTTTACTGTCCTCCCCAAGCTCTATACACATACATTTTCCAATATTCAACCGTGATATGAAAGTCACATGTGGCATAAGATATAGATTGTAATTATCGTTATAATTGAAGAATTCTTACTATGCACTATTGCTTCTCGGATCGTGATACTGATGTGAGCAAAATAGGATAGATATTGGAGGTGATAGAGAGTAATTGCGTGTCACGGATTTAGTCAGTTAGTGCAAGTGGAACATTTTAAACAACAAATACCCTTAAGTGCCAATGGACTCAAAATTAAGTAACCTTGCAAAATTCTCTATAGCAGGCAAATTGTTTGATCAACCTACTGCCACTTATTTCTGAAGAACACATTGGGTAAGGTTAGAGGTTATAATGATGCGAAAATTGGCTAAGCGTTGGTCCCTCGAACCCTTTAAAGATTACAGTTCCAGAGATAGGAGGAGGAGGAGAGAAATGGAAAGCAGAAAGAGGGGAAAACGTACCTAATTAACGGAGGAAAGCTAACTTAGCAAAAGATTTGAATGCTGAAAAATCGATAAAAAGCTTTCCGACAGAGGGATGAACCATGGATAGAAAGAATTGAAGGAGACAAGTTGCGGAATTTATTATCACTATATCAAATGGCAGGCGTTTTGATTGATACCATTAGCCATTTAGTTGACTTCAATCTTCATAGAGGGGAAGGAACACCAAAGTGCAAAAGTCGAGAGAGGGGGGGGGGGGAACAGAAGAGTGTATCAAAGACGAAGGTAGATAAGGTGGAAAAAAGGTGGGATGAGTACTGTGAAAGTAGTCGAATATGACATACAGTGGGGTCATGGTAGTTTGAAGTCAACTGCCGGTTAATAGACTTTTTTGCCGCATGAGTATACATTGCCCAGGGTGCACCACGTGGAGGTAAGTCTATCACACACCTCACACCTCACAGGTTGCGGAATTAAATCAGTGAGCAGTAGTGAGCAAAGGCCAAGATCGAGAAAAAAATAATAATTCGATTACCTCAACAGAGCTATCATCAAATATTTACTCAGCCAAATACAACAACTTCGCTCAGGGCACTTTAAAACTTTAAATGGCTTCAATAAAAAGTCACAGTATAATACCAAAATAGAAATAAATGCCTCCTCTTTCGAGATAAGTCAAGCTGATATGTTTCAAGGAGGAGACCTCAACTTCCATGACAAAACACGCCTTCGATGAATGAGAGCATTTAAAAAAGGTAACTTAAAATTATTTAATATTTACCGATGTTAATTTAATCAAATTGAGGACAACAAATCACCCTCGAAAACTTTCATAAGATAATCTCGAGATAGTTATCACTGAGGCATTTTTTGAAGAATTCATATGTTTTTTTCTCGAATTAAAAGGATCTGTTGCTTGTGTTGATTCACAAATTAGATAAGTGACACGAAAAAAATAGTTTGGTGAAATTTTGCAAGTAAAAAGCCCTCCAGGTCTCAAAACGCCAAATAGGAATGTTCGCAACTTCATAAGTAAGGCGAGAAACAGGTAAAATAATTGGAGGAAGACGACTTGAAGAATACACCTCAAAAGCGGAAATCACACATCTAAACACTGAAATCTTTGGAACTCTCTTTTTACCGTACCAATATCCCAATGATGCCTGCCCTGATTAGACCCTACACCCGCGTCAAAAGTTCGAAGTTCAAAACTGATGAATCTAATTTTTTTTCTTAAAAAATACGCCGATAAGGTAAATAGGTCAATGAAATGAATTAATATTTCTGAAATTACACATTTAAATAGCAGATACGACCAACCAAACTAGATTTCTATTTAAAATTCGATGCCCGTCATGCGAATTAATGGGCGTTCAATTCAACTCGCTCAATCACGTGTTTAACTTTAGTCATCTGACCGTTGTGTCACTTACACTAATTGATGCCAATAACACAAGGAACGGAATTGTTGGACAGAGTAAAGATAAAAAGAACTTGAGTCGAAAATCACAATGAGACGATACAAGTAAAATGGATAAATGTCCGTACTAAAGCAAAATTTAATGATTCAGTAGGTCAATAGGTAAAACACGATTACCAAAAAATATGCATTGACTGAAATAGTTTAGAGGACAAAAGTGATTTAACCAAACTTCAATAAGATCAGACAAAAATTAATCAAATGAAACATAAATTGGAAAATATTTTAACATATCTTTGAAGATTTATAAACGTCCAAACCCATTACGCACAAATGAATTCAAGAATTACTGAACAATTAGCAAATAAGAAATTTCAATAAACTCCTAATAAAAAGGAAGCTAAATAAGCATAACAACAATACATCTCGAGTCGAGAAAAAAGACAGGTCATTTTATAAGCGCGCCAATTAAAAGCACATAAACTAATTTTGAACAAAATATTAAGCAGATTGCGAAATATAGTTTAATATTATCGGAAGTGATCGATTGCTTTCATTCCCCTCCACCCCCACCCTCCGCCCTCAGTTAAAATAAACAACTGATTGGAAATAGTAAAAGTACTCACCAATGGTGCTTCAGAAGATTGACGTTTCTTTGAGGAAGAAGGGCTGCTTGTGGAACCACCCAATTCGAGTTCTCGCTTTATCGACGATGAGGATGAAGGCGCATCCATTTTTTTTCTGCCAGGACGAAAATCAGATTTTATCGTCAGCTTCCAACTTTAACAGCATATCTGCTGTATGGAGAATAATCAGTCTGATCATTTAAACCTTATAAGGACAGATTTGGGCTAATGCATTTAAAAGAAGGGTTACAGGATCTTTGTGAACAAAAAGAAATCAATCACTCCATAGCTGGTAAGCGTCGCAGATCACATGAACGCTTGCACAGTTCCAAGTGGCCTTGATTACCACTTACATAGTGGTACATTCGGAGAGGGCAGAGATTCCACCAACGGATTTAATGCATGAATAGTACACTATCGAAGCCCTACTGCCATAGATATTGAAAAAAACAGAGCTGTTTACTACGATTGCGTATAAAATAGAAGGTAGAGGTAGAAAAATCGCTTATATGAATGAGTATATTATTATTATGAACTTCTGCTATTGGTGAAATATGGTTAAAAAGAATGAAGCAATAAACATCAATGTACCGGTGCAGAATTACCCACTAGTGAAAAAGCCGTAATAAACATGGCATGTAAACCTCAAAACAACAACACATAAAAGCTATACAATTAGCAAATAAAAATAAATGCGCGTGGTAATAAATAATTTAGTGAAATCTCAGAAAAAAAATCAAAAAAAAACAAATTAACATTATCAACATAGATAATATCAGTAGTAGGAGGTTAAAAGAGGGAACTCAAGGGAGCATTGTCTTGGGAAAATTATCTTCTTGTGGAGATCTCTGTTTCCGAGGAGGAAGAATTGCTGCTATTATTTCGAGCTGTACGTAAGCAAGTCCTAAGAGCTCTAATGAGTTGACAAATCAGATGTTTCTCGCGTTGATTATGAGACAGGTGGGCCGGCCATCGACATACTGGGCAAACATCCCGGCCAACGTCCAGCCAAGATTTTAAACACTCCGCATGGAAAGCGTGTCCACACGATAAAGCAGCCATTATAGTTCTACATTCGAATTCCCGCCAACAAATTACACACTTCTCACAAGTGATGACCCAGGAAGGCCATTGAAGGCATGGTTCTGTATTGTTTAAATTCCCAGGTCGCCGTGGCCTCCTGTGGCGTCCAAGAAATGAAGAAGGGTGAACAGCAGGAGAACACCTATCGCTTTCCGAACTAGCCTCATAGCTCTTTTCCTCATCTCTATCCCGAGATTCAATAGCGAACCGTGGCGATGCAATTTTAGATTTAATATGTCCAGGCCGGTTGGCAGACACCTTTGACGAGAGTTTTGAGGTGGAAGCGAACTTCCAAACAAACAATTTGGCGGGAAAGATTAATTCAGAAGAACTATTTCTATTTAAAAGTAAATTTTGGGTAGCTTGCCAGGTGAGATGTGATTGCTTAGAGGCCATGGCTACAGCTTTATCCAACTCAATGGCTTTCCGATAAAGTCGCGCAGCCTCACAAGCTCTCAATGAGGCTGTTTCAGTCGAAGGTTCGGGATGCATTTCGGCGTCCGAGATGGAAGAAGAGCTCTGTCGGTTTGATTCCACCGGGAATTCCTCATCAGAAAGAACCAAGTAACGAGCCAGCAGGGCTGGTGAGTTGAATGCCACTGCGGCACAGTTCATTTTATAGAGTTTTGCAACAAATGGATCGGTGTTGGCAGGAATTACTCTAGAAGTAGACGACAAATGCTTCCACTTTCCAAATAATTTTCTGTCAATGCAATAAGTCATACTATCAAGAATTAATGTCAGTACAATGGCACAGGCGGAAATCTCGAGAAGCGAAATAACCGTAAGAGAAGTCAGTGAAATAGTCGCTAAATCAAACCAGTACACACAAAACCTAAGGAATTTTAAAAGGATAGAAGCCAGGGGCAATGTATGACCTACAAAATTAATAATTGGCAGAGCAGCAAGTATGAAGAGTAGATTAGCTAGAAATATTTTGAAGATAATACTAAAGAGCAAGATAAAGCCCTGTTCAAGTACAGAGACGATCCGTTGCATTCTGCTCGCATTTTGTGATACGTTATTTTTAGAATCCTCAGCTATAAAGGGAGTATAGTTTTTCCATCCAGAAAAGGTAGCCGTAACCACATTGGTAATTAGCTTTGTTCGTACTTTAAGAGGAGATGATGTTGCACTCTGATTACCATCATCTTTTAGTGATTTTTCTAACCTTCGGTTAAAAAGAAAGGTGCAACGGTGGGAAATGAATTTGGCCAGCTTCAATAAAGGTAATGACTGGCAGAGAGAGGCCACGATAATTAAGGCATTAACTGTAACCAGACCGAATAAAAATAGGTCGTTAGAAGAGGGAAAGTTCCATCGAAGGAGATTATCCAAGCGAATGAAAGAAAGTTTAGATTGGACATAACAGTAGCCCTCAGAGGTAAAGAGAATGTATCGGGAATTTCCATTAAATGATTCTTCGATAGAATGACATCCTAATTGCTGAAGCATCTCATTAATAGTCGAGGTATACGAGGTAATTTCCTGAGTTAAATCCGTCCTAGATAACGATGAGCGAGGCGGATCAAGGGACCAGAATGCAGCTCTCCCAAGATAGGAGATTGAAAGAATGGAGAAAGCAAGAGGCGGACGAGAAAAAACTTGACGATCAGCGTTGGCAAGGGGATAAGATTTATTACAGAACCGCTCGCCAGGAATCCAAATCATGTTCAAGGCTTGCGATCGAGCGTACTTTGGGGACTGAAGTTGAGGGAGTGATTGTAAGGGGATAACACGTTGGGAAAGGAAGTTTTGCAAGAGATTTGTAACGTGATCCAAAAGGAGGATACATCCTTTTCTTCCACGTGTAGTAATATCATCACAGAGGGGTGAATGCGCTAAAGAAAGACGTTTAAATTCGACAGACGGCTTGCGGTTTTGATATGAAACTGGAAGGACTATCACAAGAACAGATGGCGTGAATCCGTACTCATTGCAAATGCTATAAGATGAAAGGATTATGAAACAGGATCTAAAGGGTCATGGAAAATTAATATTAACTAACCTCTCAAGTTTATCACAAAGAAGGATACCAAATTTGATTGAAATGGAGGAGAAATGGTGAACCAAGCGGGACCAAATGGCCGGATTGATTGCGTGGGTTGCATCAACATCGGAATAAACAACAGAAAGAAGCCAGATGCTCTCCCTATTATCCTCTATTCGATCGATAAAGAGACCTGGGCTATCGAAGACTACGGTCTTTAATCCAGCAGTTTCCTCATCACAAAGAACAGGATGATGTTTTAGAGAAAGTTTAGACATAAAACTCCGGTAAAATGTTGCCTCCTTATCACAAGTTGAATTAAAATTCTGAAAAAATTCGTCGTAAGCAAGAGCTGTTTGGAGTTCTAATTCATCTACAGAACCTAAGAGAAAAAAGTGCAGATACAATAGATAATTCCGAAACAAATGCAGAATGAACTGAAATACAAACATAACATATGATCAATTTTAATTTGATAAACATAATAAACGAATTAAACGACAAACATTAAAAAATGGTAATCAAAATACCCGTTCTCGCAGATAATATTTCAAGGTCCCTCCTCTCGAAAAACGACTCCGGACTTACTCCTCGATGGTAAAGAATGGTTTTTATATCATGAGTACTCAGTTTGCATTGGAAATTATTTTCATCACAATCCAAACCAACAACATTTGAAGGAAAGGTGTCTTTGGCAAGGAAATAAGCTGAAGTGGCTAGCCCAAGAAGAACTTTAAAGTGAAAACAGTTTATAGATCGGCCTGGATGATTTAGAAGAAATTGCCTATTAGTAATCTGAGATGACCTCAACCTTCGACGCAAAATAACTGAGTATTTGAGACGAAGAAGCCAACGCGTCATATCTGATTCCGACATATCGATATCATAAGTCGGGTTTGGCGTTGGAGCTGAAAACGATTGTCCGGGTTCCATATATTTTTCTGAAAAAAATGCAGATTTCAAGGAACACAAACAAATCCATGACAAATATGAAAAAAATAGTGGCTGAAATTTAGGCCTGAAAGTTAATTAATATTAAAAAAACGAGATAAAACAAATAATTAATTTTTGCATCAATTAAAGTAAGCAGAACATAACATAAAATGAATATAAACAAAGAAATAACCTTAATATTATACATATTACAAATAATAGCTCTAAAAACTTACAAAGACTGTGATTAGCGCATCCAAAAGATCGGCTGTAAAGCACTCAGTAAAAACAAATTCCTTCCATTGTGAATTTAGATGCTGTTACAGCATAATAATAGTTCCACTTATATTTTTAATAAATTGCAAAAATTAACAAGGTTGGTGTTTTGATATGCGCTACTTTTATGTATTTTTAGTTTCTGAACGTTAATTCAAACTATTTATATGTTCCGAAAGAAAAAGTTTGCCAAATACATTCAGTGAATACCATATATAACATTTGATTGTTGCGCTGTGCTTTGCTTTAGACAATTTGTGAATTTGAGCTGTGCGAAAGACTTGGCAAATCCTAACTTATATTGCCTTACGCACTAATTTGGTAATGTCTAGTATTTTCTTGATATTCATTATGAAAATCTCAATCTATTTACCAGAGGTCAATCATTCTACTATTCGTGTCTAAATAAAATATAAGATATTTTTTAATAACATTCCATTTTCAATGAATCTTTTAGTGTTTCAATACCACTATCTCTTGAAGTTAATTAATTAAGGATTTCACTTAAAACTCAGTTGTTCATGTTTAAAACAAAATATTTACGTCACACTTAATTTCAAACAATATAATTTATTAATTTTTGACCAAATTGTATTTAGTTTAATTGCCTTTTGTCCCGGCCCTCTCGGTTTGGCTGATAGAATTTTATGGTAGTTTATATTCTGTAGTTTTTTTCGTATTGTACAGGCTATTCTAGCCGTTTTGAATGGTTAAATATAAACCATTCGTCCATCTTCTTTATTTAGTTAAAACGGTTGGCTTTTAACCATGGCCTTTGGGAGCCCACTGAAAAGCAGTTATTTGACGTTTTTCGCTGCATCTCTTTGGGGGACCAAGTAAGATCACTACAGTACGCCTACAGACGTGATGTCAAGTCATGTTTGGTAAGTACTCAATAAATTAGCTGTTAATTATGGCTATATTGGTAGGCAGCCCGTCTCTTGGTTCTCTATGCAACTAAGCATTGTCTGTCACTTGATTCTGCCCTAGTTGACGTGCGAAGGGATTCAGACGGTCGACCGTATGTCATAAATTCGTCTAATTTTGATTTCAACTTGTCACATAATGGTGACTTCACTCTTTTAACATCCTGTCAAAATATGCGTACTGGAGTCGACGTTATGCGAGTTGAGTTGCCGCGTACGTTCAGTCACTTGTAAAATTATAGTTTAGCTCCCTCAACGTCAGTCGATAGTTTTATTCATAAAATGAATTCCCTCTTCAGCTCTTCTGAATTTCGTTGGCTTATTTCTAACAGTAATGAAGAGACCAAAATTCGCCGTTTTTTCAGACTTTGGGTATTTTTCGCAGTGCTGATTTGTTCGATTCAGTTCATTTAGTGTTTAAAGGAAGCATTTGTAAAGAACACTGGAACGGGGCTGAGAATGGATGTTTCTTCAGTCGAATTTGATTTGACGGGTGATAAACCCAAGTGCAATTTTCCCGGTCTAGTTTCGGAAGAATGGTCATTTGAAGAACACAGCCTTCCTTCGAATCATGTTGCTGCTATCGCCTGGCATAAATCTGGTTTCCCAATTGTAATTTTGATTATTTTCTAATTTTCTCCATAGGATAGCTTCTGTGAAGAACCTTTTCAAGAAGTTTCCTTCGAACAAGTTATGCACAGCTTAGTACCATGGAATGAAGTTAGCGGTGATATCCTGTCAACGTACGCGTCCAAACAACTATGTTCTTTATCATCCAGACGATCAATTTGATCATGATAGGTTTTTACTACCTTAACAATTTTTTTACCGATTGACCGCATCAACCATTCCAATTTGATATCGTACTTTCCGTGTACTCTTGCTTTGTTTTTTTTTTAATTCATGATATGAAGTTCGCCTTCCTTTTTTTGCTTTTGATCACCAGCACCCATGATCATGCATTGAGAGGCAAGTGCCGATGCCCTTGCTCATTAGAATTTGTCTTAGTTGGAACATCACTGAATCTACCTTGACTGGTATTGATATCTGACCTTTGACTTAAAATACGCGAATGTTAACCACTGCATCAGCCTTCTTTGACTAGTCAGAAAATAATAAATCAACCGTACTTTTGCAAACGGAGATGAAAAACAGCAGATTAAAGTTTCTTACTGCGATTTATCTACTGCAATCGTCCGTTCGCATGTATAAATGCGATTAGCGATCAAGACTTAGATTGTTCTGCGTTCTATTCATTCTAATGAAAAGTTTATGAAATGTAGTTCCGAGAAATTACAGTTTGCTACAAAAAGAGATAGGGCGCGCACATTTGTATTTAAATTACATCGGACAATGGGAGTGAGAAAAGGAGAGAGATGAGAAGACAAGAATAAGGGACTGAGCCGTTATTTACAATGTTCTCACTCTAAGATAGGGGGG
>UZAE01000187.1:0-31294 GCA_900617975.1 Rodentolepis nana | reverse complement strand
TGCGAGTGCTTCAAGTGCCTAACATAGACTGTGTTAATCGGATTAATTTAAACTTTTGAACAACGGGACTTTAGATACAGTCCAAGCCATCATTTTAAGTGTCTTTATTCCTTGCGGTCGGCATGACTAATGTGATTTGAATGTTGCGGGCAAATTTTAGTAAAATTAATATCTTCAATCAGAAGAACAAATCGAATTACCGGGAAACCTCGGAATTCATTTATTGTTAGTGGAGACTACCTTTGATGTACTTAAGTGTTTTATTTATTTATATCAAATGGCAGGTGTTTTGATAGTTATCATTAGCCCGTTAGCTGACTTCAGGCTTCACAGAGGAGAGGAGCATTAAAGTGGGAAAAATTCGAGAGAGAGAGAGGGAATAGAAGAGTGATTCAAAGATTTAAATGAGACAGCCAGACACAAATGCTCAGAAAGGGTACGATGAGTACTGTTGAAGGGTCGAATATGACTTGCAGTAGGCCATGGTAGTTTGAAGATAGAAGTCAACTGGCGATTAATAGACTTTTCTGCCGTATGAGTATACGTTGCCTAGGGTGCACCACGTGGAGGTCAGTCTATCTCACATCCTAATTAAGTGTTTTATTGATTTCGGGAACTGGGGACATTTCTGGAACCCAAAAACCCCTATAGTCCAAAATGGTTCTGCTGACGCTTTGAAATGGAAAGTTGAAATCGACTGTCAAGTTTGCTATGGAACGCATGATTTTCCTGTCTAAAGCAAAGAAGTGAAGCACTCGACGAAGATCGCACTCTTTCATGTGGAAAAGCCAACCGGTGTCAGAAGCAGAAAATATACTCTAAGGACGTCAAAAATTGAAATAATATTCAAGAAAAATTTCATCCAATCTGGTTATATATCAGACAGGAGGATCCAAATTGCTATTGGAAAGACTGGAAGTAAATGGACGCAACCAGCATATTCTCATCCATTTTCCGAAGCAGTCAAGATCACTGGGCAAAACAGAAAGCAAACCTAAATTTGGAGAAAAATGCGAAATCCGTTTTTCATCCACAACACCCAGTTCCAAGTAGAGGAGCTGTCTTATCTTGAAGGACTTGATTTCCTTTCAAAATTCTCTGCTTCAAGTATAGTTTTATAAGAGAGGAAAGAATGCGTTTGTTCATACTCTAAATTTTTTTTCCTTTAACCGAACCCATCATCTGAAGAAAACCGCCAAACCATTCCTGTGGTTAAAGATATATTTCAAACTCTCATTTCGGGAATTGGAATCTTTCTAACGCATAATGTACAGTACGATTTGCGAATTGAAAGTAAGAGCTGAATATCTAGACGATCTAATATTAGTTGACTGAATAGAGGAAGAATTCGTGGTTTTCATCTTAGAGCAGAGGAGTGATGATTTTTCTACGCTTCATGTTTGTTTCGTTTGATCGCCAACCTAATTCCAAAGTTTTGCTATCTTGTTGCTAACTCATTTTCCAACTCTTTGTCCATTCTGTCTTCATGGCATGAAGTTCGTGAGCCAACAAATCATCTCCCTCCCTCCCCCCCCCCTCCCCCTCCCCCTTCAGAAGGAGACTTCTTGGCACCGATCTACGGACTGTTAGAGAACGCTAGTAGAGCTGAAATAAGTGTTAAAATCCTTCACGGTCCTAACTCACTATATTCTAAAATTGAGAAGGTCATCGAAGTAGGCGCTTCAGATTACAGTGTGGAGGGGGTGGTGCTGGTTCACTTTTTCACACGTCTGTCAGGTGAGGGCATTGTTGACCTCAGTGGCCAAATAGTATGGATAAATAACAGTAGAAGCACTTTTCACTGTCATGGAGTTGAAGAATTCCCCTTAACTTTCTCCTCGTTATCCCTTTACTCCCCCTTTGTATCATTTTTTTGCTCAAATCTAAGAAAGTCACTCCAATATGTTCAGATAAAGAAACACATTCTCCGATGGGCAATAATTTTGATTGGAGTTCAGACAAGCTGACGGATTATCATTGGTTAATTCTGCATATCAGCTAATATTATTAGGAAAGGGTTTCTCATTGTCACCGTATATATGGAAAAGAATATTCGTTCTCTCCCAGATGTTCATTTCATAACAGTGGGAATCAGTAGTACACCCAATCATTTGGAAAGCAATGAGTTCAGGACACGGGGTGTGCTATAGACTTACCTCCACGTGGTGCACTCTGGGCAACGCATACTCATACGGCAAAAAAGTCTATAAACCGGCAGTTGACATCTGACTTCAAACTGCCATGATCCCACTGTATGTCGTACTCGACTACTTCCACAGTACTCATCTCACCTTTTCTCTACCTTTGTCTGTCTGTCTCTTTGAAACACTCCTCTGTCCCCCCTCTCTACTTTCTTTCACTTTTATGTTCCTTCTCCTCTCTATGGAGCCCGAAGTCAGTTAAAGGGCTAATTATAACTATCAAAACGCCTACCATTTGAAATAAATAAATAAGTTCAGGACACTTGTGGTCTAAGATGCATAAAAATAATCAAAATAAAATATGTGACTGCGTTATAGAGACTTCTGTTTTATCGAAGGCAAATGCATTGTAGTTTCTCTTAACTCGCTTACACAAATGTATTTGTAAAAAATCTAAAATAAATCTTCTTAAAGCCTTTATTTGTATTAATATTAGCAGAACTTTTCTTGACAAAATAATATTCTTTTAACCGAAAAGCCGATTTGTTTAAACGAATTTTAAATAGGCTAAGTTTATTTATTTTCACGATAATTGGTAATTTAAGAACGTGAATACATAAATGCATAAATGCAAAAGAAAAAAATTCTCTTGGTACCTATTGAATCACATTAACTTATATTTATCCAAAGTTTCAAATCTACTCAAGTATTTACAAAGTTTGCTGAAAGTACACCAAATGCTATTTGGCTTTCTCAAAACTCGAACATTTAAGCTGATCGAATTCTTGAAGTTGCAGAATCCGTCAATATTTCAAGTTTATTTAATTAATGAGCCGTCCATTTTTTTCGATCTTAGTAAATTAAAAAAATAATTATTTAATCGAAAAGGCTTGATTCTATTTGCATAAATCTTGAATTTCAACCTTAATAAGTGACAAAAGACTCCATGATTTTATTGGATATTGAATCGATTTTTTGGCAACTTCTATTACATATGGCTTTCGAAATGTAGAAATTACTTTTCAGTAATATTCTCTGCCCATTAAGACCGACAGTTCTTTTGGCGCTCCTACTATCTCATTGGTTTTTCCTAACAACAATACCTCGTTTATTACAGCAATTATTTGGCACATTCTGGACACAGAGAAGTTCCACAAAAAAATATCATGTACATATTTTGTTTTTTTAAATTTCACTTTAAAAAATTTAAATCATGATGTCGAGCAAAAGTATGCACAACTGTAAATTTTTTAAACGATGCTTCTTGTCAGTTCACTAATAAATTCTGAACAGTGCGTTCATTAAAATGCCTTCATTAAAATATTTACACTTTAAATGGCCTTAATTTGATCAAACATTTTATCCCCCACAGTGGTAGAATATGAAGACAATTGTGCATGCTATATTAAAGGCGGCATTGTCACCTAGGCAAATTCTCATTTAAGATAGAAATTAACAACACTGAAAGAAAAGGTGATTTAAGACCGATAATAAAAAATTGTACTTGTTGAACGTATACTCATAGGGAAAAAAGTCTATAACCCAGCAGTTGACTTCTCACTTCAAACTACCATCACCCCATTGCATGTCATATTAGACTACTTCCACAGTACTCGCCTCACCCCTTTTTCTACCTTAGTGTCTGTCTCTTTTACATCTTTGAAATACCCTTCTGTTCCTCCCCCTCCCCTTCCGACTTTTCCACTCTGATGTTCCTTTTATGATTTTACATGAATTTAAAAAACAGTCTCTTCCTCTGACTCATTAAGGATAAATTAAAATGTGTGCTTAAATAAATCATATACTACTTTCAAACAATTAGTAAACTGTTCTATAAGATAGAAGTTATAATAGGCATTCGTGTATTTGAAATGGCAAGAAAAAAACTTTTAATATTCCATGATTTTGTTGTATATTTTATTCGAGGAGGTATCAAGAAAGTCCCCTTTTAGAATTCAGCTCCGCGTCAATGTAATCAATCAGATATGAATATAAACTTCTTAGTAGAGTTGAATTTTATTTAAAATTTCAAAAAAATTTATCAATTGCTAATGTTATTCAAATTTTTTATGCATTAATTAAGTAAGAAGGAAGGTACGTACAAGGAATTTGGAAAATAGCAATTTTTACATTTTGTTTTTATGAAATGAAAATATAATAGGATGAGCATTCATAATTTTTTCCCTTTAAGAGAGGAAATCACGTCAATTTCTCAGCAAAGTCACAGAAAAATCCATCTAAAATTATGATTATTACGCAGTAATTAATAAAACTCTGATGGAGAAAAGGCACAGCTCCTTAAAGATAAATTTTCAAAATACAAAACGAGGTCCCACCTCATTTAAATTTAAATAGATTCCGTTATGCCTTGCTTTGTTAAAGTCAATAAAGGTAGTTTTAAAGCCATATTTAACCATTGTTTTGTGATTCTGCACAGATCAAACTTCACCCTTACCCCTCCTAACCAAATACCAATCAGTGCCCCTTGAAGCAGCACCTAAAGCACCTTGGGCAAATGGTATGTCGCACCGTATCCATGCCAACCCACCAGCGCGCACCAATGACGATAATTTCCGGGTGGATATCGAAGTATTTAGCTACCGACCAATGAGAATGGGCGTGCGGGAAGGCAATCGATTGTTGGGTGCACCCCCACACCACGTTCACCATGGCAACGCTCCTAGGGAGCTGCGTCTGCGTAGGATCCGCCTGTCTGTCCACGCGCTTTCCCCTATCCTAAGACATCAGCGTCGACATTGGGGGCACACAAGTGATACCACCAACACCAGCTACACAAGTAGCAGTGGACGCCGGCACTTTGCTTTCTTCAATAACCACAACAAACTTTACTTTAATAGAGTAGTAAGTGCCTCTGACTAAAGCCTAAATACATACTCTTCAAATTTTGAAATTGCCACTTCCTTATTCTCCATTTCCACGCGCTAAATTAATAGTTATTTCATTCTTTGTCTCTTATAGCGTGACTTCAGTGGTCTTAATGCTTGAAACGTTTAAAAAATTATTCCAATTCATGGAGCCTCCAATTCATTCATATTATGCTCACTTGTCCATTTTAATATCGTTGTTTGATTGTAAAATATGAAATACGAATCCAAAATATAATTTTTTATTTTCCAGTCAAAACCTTGATTTGAATTTGCTTTAAGTAACTATGTGAAAATTTGTTTCTATTCCAGGCATTTTCAATGGAGTCATTCAAAATTAGTGACGATCAAGTTAGAGGTAAGTTCCCTATTATTTTGTAGTTGGTAATTAAACATTATTATTATTATTATTATTTCAAATGGCAGACGTTTGGAATAGTTATCATTAGCCATTTAGTCAATTTGTAACTTCACAGAGGGAAGTAACATCAAAGTGGGAAAAACTCGAGAGGGGAACAAAAGAACTTCATGAGCGAATTTTGATTTGTGGGAGGGGGGGGGGGGGGAGGAGAGGGACCCGTATGAGAACCATCCACATTGATCATTCTAGATGCTTCCTCCACCTTAATTATGGAAATTTGGAAACAGGCATTTTTATTTTTGAGTGGTGGACTAGTTCTATTTTAATTAAGGAGAATGGAATAATTTTGTTATATAATCATTCAGTTTAATTCAAACTTTTGAATTTGTTCTTGCCTAATAATGAAAATGTGAATTATATATTTTTGCAAACAAATAGAAGTAACATTTTTAAAATTTTTCAGTTAATAAGCGAGCGATCAATAAGTGGCTATAGCAATACACATGCGAGCGTGACTTTGTAACCCTCATTCAAAATCCTATTGGTAGAAATTTGCACTTTGGGTGAATTCACATACAATTTGATTGGCTGATAACCCATCCTTCTACGCGCACAGTTGCCAACATTTATATGACATGCCTTGACGCAAATGAACTGGGCTTCAGGCAAAGGACAAATCCACATCGAATTTAAATCTGACCCCTAACGCAAAAATAAAAATATCACATGATCTAATAATTGCTTATTGCCTCCACAGTTGCCACTGAAACTTTCAAGAAGTTTGACAAGCGTGGCCAAGACAAAATCAGCACGAACGACCTTGGCCCAGCTTTTTCTGCCCTCAAGGTCTCAATCAAACCTGATCTTTTAAAGGAATGGGCCGATGAAGTCGATGACGACGGTAAGTCCACTAAGTATTTATCAGTAGATACGTTCAATACAATCTCTCAATCGACAATTCTCCCTACTCAGCCACCGGATTTATTGATCTTACTGGATTCCTCTTGGTCTATGGCAAGATCCTCCAAAACGAACAGGATGAAGAGGATCTTCGACAGGCTTTCCGTGTCCTCGACAAAAACCGCAGGGGTGAAATCGATGTTGATGACCTCCGATGGATTTTAAAGGAACTTGGCGATGATCTTTCCGAGGAAGAAATAGATGAAATGATTCGTGATACTGATCGCGATGGTTCTGGCTTTGTGGATTTCGATGGTACGTTCGGATAAGAAGCTCCTAATTCAATAATTAAAACTTATGGAATAAAAGCAACATTAATTATTTAACAATAATTTTAATTTTAAATGTTTTAAACTATGGATAATGTTCATTTTAAATATTGATTTAAATTTGTCTCCATCTATTTTAGAATTCAAGAAGCTGATGACATCGGAGTAGGCCTTCTTCTCCCATTTATCCCCCCAAATTATCTTCATCATCAACATATTTCGCATCGTGACGCCTGTTTCCTAAGCCAATACTCATTCGCTTATTTTATATGAGGAGATCAGGAATTATTCGTCAATTAACATTTGCCCCGTTCTCTATCTCTGCATCTTTACTCCACTTCTCCTTTCGATCAAACAAACAGCAATCAATGCCTTCCTTATGGAAAAGAATCCCCTCTTCTATCTCTCTCTCTCAAACTGATTAGATCTTTTCACGGGCGCCATATTAGTATGGACGTTGTAAAGCGAAATTAGCCAAAAATACAAAAATAGCTTGCGTAATAAGTCCCCTCGCTGTAGCTCAAACTACGAGATGAATGTTATTGCCTACTTCTATTAGCCGAAGGTAAAATGAAGAAGTTTTTTGTTGTGAGTAATACTGATGTAGTGGGTGGGGAGCGAAGTTCTTCCTAATAGGTGGTCGGACAAAGTAGGCCCCGAATCTGCATATCCGATAGTTTGAGCTTAGTCAAGGAATTGAGAATTGTTTAAAGATAATTGGATAGAAGAATCTATGTAAAAGGTGAATTAAAAAATAGGAAATTAGAGGAGTATGTTGTGGTCTAGGGAAAGCTTGTGTAAACTTGGTGCTTGTTAGATATGGTGGTAATATCCATTGTTATATAACGGTTTCAGTTCTGGTGATTTAACAGCGGCTGTCAAGAGGTTTGAGTCTAGTCTATTTATTGGTAAATTGACTAAAAGTTGAGGTACAGATGCCTTATAATAATTTTGAATAAAGTTGGGGAAGTGGTGAGAATAATTCTGGAAAGGCGCGTGATCGCATGAAACAGTATGTCTGTCAAGTATGGCTTAAGAGCATCAAATAGAAGAACAAGCTGATGACAAGTAATAAGAGTACAACAGAATTTAATCTACAAATGCAATTTTTATTCTTGCTACGTCAATTAAAGTTAAATGCATATTACGCTTGTGCATGTGGGTTCAAATTTGCACTCTTTCAAGACAACGATTCGCATGCGAGTTTCTGGGTAAATTGATGTTCAATACCAATAGCTTTAGCAATTTTAGTTATTTTAATTAGTCAGCCACACTTTAGGTCAAATCTCCTCAAATAGCAAAGTGAACGAATCTAGTCTAAGACTGCCTACCACAGTTCATTCAAACT
Organism: Rodentolepis nana; assembly: GCA_900617975.1. Taxonomy (NCBI): domain Eukaryota; kingdom Metazoa; phylum Platyhelminthes; class Cestoda; order Cyclophyllidea; family Hymenolepididae; genus Rodentolepis; species Rodentolepis nana. The sequence continues at coordinate 23,330 of UZAE01000187.1, read as the reverse complement.
GAGCTCAAAGAAATCTTCGTTTTTTTAACACTTTTTAACTCTTTTTAACTCCTTTTCTCACTATTGAAATGACACAAGAATCTATTTATTATACTTTGCGTAAGTGAAAGTGTTTGTTTTATCCTCATCCAGCATAACAATATGCACAATTGTTTTAATTCATATTTACTTTGTTTTAATTGTGGTAGTAATATCTGTAGAAATAATGCCTTAATTATTTCAGTCTTTACAAAATGTAAACCGAAAACCGAAAAGAGTTGAACCCAAGTTGTTGTTCCTTCCATTTTACCACTTTGGTGAAATGTGAGCTTTTCAGATTTTTTTATCTCTCATACACAGAAATTTTATTGTAAACATTTTCATTTTTATAATTATATTAAATCTGATCAATGATTAACTTATGAATCACAAAAATCTTTACTATCTAGTCATTGAAAGTAATATAAATTACTTACACCATCTGAAAGCATCGGGGCAATTGCTACCACACAAATAAAAAAAGTGTACTTTGAGACATTAAAAGTTAATATTCGTTATTTGCTCATCAGCAAAGCTATATTCAAATGCTTATCTACCAAGTTCGATACCTATTGACCAGTTTTATTTTATCGGTAGGTTTCAACATTACATATAATTATTTCTAATGTTTAGAAAGTTTAATTAACCTTACATGATATTCTTCAATTCAAAAGTAAGATGCGAAGAGTTAAATCCTCAGATTTTCTTTATCTGATACGATATTTGTTATGGATATATTCTTTATATCATGTCAAAAATTTGTTATCTATCGATGATATCTACTCGTAAACAAAACGATAAATAGAGACTGTTTAATAAAGTAAATGGGATTTTCACATGTTTTACTAAGACTGAGGTAACAATCGACTTTTGTTGTATTATAATAACTTTCTTACTATTTGTAAATTCTGCTGAAAAAATTCTTACAAAATATTTAAATATCGAAATGAAACCGAAAAGATAAGTACTCCACCATTTTTTAATATTCTGCAAATTTGTGTGTTATCGTACTATAAATTTTAGCACAACTTTCCTACCCATAAAATTTGCTGGAGGTTTTATAAACCTGGTCCCTAAAAGGTTGGATTACATGGTACCGTTATAGCCCCTAACAGGAATTCTATTTCAATTCTTTTACCCATTGTCGCAATTATTCATTTACTTTAATTTTTATATAGTTTTGTATTGATATTTTCTCCTATGTTTTTAATCTTTTCGTTTATTCGATTTGAATTAATGGGAATGTTGGGAAACCCAATCGAATTCAGTCGTGCGCTCGATTGAGTACAAAAGTGCGTATTCGGTGTATTAAAGAATTCATTTCCTTTGTGTTGTCCCAACTATTATCGAAATTCTAACTTCAGACTTGAATGTGAACAAATACTGCAAATATTGGTCAACTTGTTAGCCAATCGAATAATTTTATTTAATTCGATAAAGTACAAGTATTAATCCAATAGCACGGCTTTGGTTAGTTACTAGTTATTTCTTTTTAACTCCTAAATTCTTGGAAGTTTCCTTGACAATTAACTGTTGTATTTAGTGCGTTTGTTAAATGCAAGTGATATATAAACCAAACGAAGTTGAAAACAGTTCCTTAATATCGCATACATTGGAATTTAAATGATTCCAATGGCGTGTTTCTAAAATTAAAAACGTCGTCTTTTAAGTGAATGAACAAATAAATTCCTTTTTTTAATCGGAAATCGGTTTAAATTTTGATTATTAACACCAATTATCGCTATAGTATATTTATGAAACACAGAAAATACAAATAAGGTAAATAATTTCCATGAAATGTTTTTGAGCAAATCTCTATCAAACTTTTATGATAGATCAAGGCAAGATTTCCTATAAGTAAATAACACCAGTAAATGGCAGATTAAGTACCGGAAAAGAGCTTTAGCTTATTTGAACTAATAGGCTGATCATTCATAATTTGAACAAAACTGTAATTTTCTAGAAGCTTGCATAGGTAACCACACATGTTGGAATAATTATTAATCAGTCAAGATTTGATTAATATAATCGAACCGATTTTGCATTAGCAAGTAGCGTTGGTAATTATTTTACATGAAATATGAATGATAACTCTATCAATTTTGTTGTTATTTGAAATGATACGTGATATTATAAAATAGCGAATTATAAGTTCTGCTTGGCTTATAATGAAGCAAAGAAATTTTCCATTAAAATGTAGTTAATTTGTTTAAGTTTGCAGGATGGTGCAGGGTTCATATCTCCGATTTACTCGTCTTGTGTTCGTTTTAAGTGGACGTAATTGCTGTTAAGAGTTATGAGTGATAACGGAAGTTATATCATCCAAGGGCATCAGAATAAGTATGCTTCTCTTCATTATTTTTCCTGCAATTTTCTCTTTCATAATGTTTTTTTACTTATTCAAGTAGACAGTCGAAAGGAAATTCTTTCCATTCGAAAAGAAGTGAAACTCCAGATTCCTCTGTTCTGAGTTCTGGCCAAGGCCCGAGTGCTAATGCACGCCCTCCAACACTTCCAAATAATCATCATCAAGGTTCTCAATCTCATTACCAAAACCACCGACCAAATTTTCAACGTGGTCGTGGAGGCCACAATGGGCCCCAAAATTCATTTGGAAGCCATTCCTATAATCGCAGATTCTCTCCTGCTCCCCGGATTCCAAATGCCGAGGAGATTGTCAACTATATGGATTCTTGTAATTTTTACTCTTTTTTGCTTTTATCTATGTTTCATTAGCTTTGAGTCAGTTACTCACTCGGATCAAATTACAATTTTAATATCTATATTCGAACGAATTAATGCTTGATACTTATTGATATTTTGACCATAAATTGAGGGTTACAGTTATTTTTACATCTAACTTGTGTTGATACTAAGCCAATCGGCATTGATAAAGGTAAAATGCGGGACTAGCCCTGATAATTAACGAATTATTTTTCTATTTGTCACGATGGCCTGTAATGATCTAATCATTAAATGATGATTCTTTTTTATTATTATCTATTCCTCACCTAAGCGCACTGAGGGAGCTCAATCTTTTCTGTCTGAACAATTATTCAAAATCATCAGTGTGGAATAGTTCTTGAAGAGCCCTGACTATTTGTTGATCTAGTCTCTGTCGTTCCTTTTTAGTGTGGCAGGATTTCAAGAAGGATTACAAAGAAGGTACTGGTTTTGATCTACATGAAGACGTTCCCGTTCAGCAGTCTTTTTCTGTGTCACAACCCCCAATGTCTCCTCGTGTTCCTGTTCATGTTAATTCGCCACACAGAGGTCAGCCCCAACAACACCGTTATTCCCATCAGAATTCGATTGGATCTAACTGGTCGGTAAATAGTGGTGTCGGTGGCGGAAATGGTTCACGCCGATTTTCGGAAAATGGTGAACATTCAAACACCGGTTCCTTACGTCGCCATCATAATAACAATCGAGGTGGTGGAAACTACAATGCTTCAAGTATGCTTTCTGTTTGCCTAGTTATTTTTTTCTGTCTGCTCTTCGTAATGCCTCACTTTATCATCCTGTAGATAACCAACCTTGGCAACGAAGCGGCAACTTCAATAATCGGCAGAATTCCCCCAACAACACCTTAAATCGGCAAGGTAGGTTTCTGCGATAGGGAGGTCATTTCGGGTTTTGAATTTTTTTGTATCCAAATGATATGCATTTTGTGGTTGTGTAATGTTGTTTTTCATAGGACAATTTCATCATCATCATCCCCCTCCTTATAGGGGAAGACGAGGCTATATGTCTGGTAAGTTTTAGTTTGTCGGCAACTAGGCGCTCTTCGTGTGAACCCATAGACAAAAAGAAAGCCGGTTTTATTTTATGGGATTCACCTTCTACCTCGGAAGAGCTGCTAAGCTTCTAATGCGATTTTATATTTATGTAGGATACAATGGGAGAGGTCCCTCTCAGGTTATAGGAAGAGGTTTCACATATGGTAAGTTTTGTGGTAGTCTAGATAGATAGTCATCTTTACACATTTCCAGACAATAAAATTAACTGCTTTTTGTAACCAGGTGTGTTTCACGCAGTAGTACTTTTCGGTTTATTTTTCATTCTGTGCGTGTTTGTATAGTTAGGTCATATTCACACATACGCACACACACCTCTAGCTTAAAAATACAATTAACTGCTTTTCGTAACCAGATATTTCATGTAGTAGTGCTTTTCGGTCTATTTTTCCTCTCTCTCTCCCCCTCTGTGTGTTTGTATATCTATGTTCTTTTACAGTAAACGTGTTGATTTTATCGTAGGATCTCGACCTACTCCAAGACCAGTTGCTACTGCCACTCCTCCACCCGCGGTATCTAATGTCCTTGTCTCATGCCCATCTCAACAACAGCAGCAACAAGAATCTGTTTTGGCAGAAATGATGGAATCTGTATCTTTGAGGCAACAGCCGCCGGTAGAAAATGCTGCTTCTCGTCCTCAGAAACCATCAGCTCCCACCGCCCCCTTAAATGGAAATGGCGGACGCAAAAGTGCCTGTGAGTTCGAAAATTTTTGTCGTGGTGGTGGGAAGAGGAGGTTTTAAATGAAGAAGATGGAAGACTTAATTGCTATTTTTGTAATCTTGATTTATGTATGTATGAATAAACCCGATTGAATGTCGGCGCATGTGTGTATGTTATTGTTTGCTGGGAGTTAATCATGTGCTCATTAGTTCTGAAATCTTTATTCGTTGCTATAATTGGTGATAAATTGATAGATATTTGGAATAGTAATCTGAAAGTTCTTCGCTTTGCATTTGAAAGAGTAGATGTTTTCTTTTTATTGGGAAGATGTTTCGATATCTTAAAAATTATACGTGTGCTTTCAAAAATATCGAGGAAATACGACTATAGTGGACTGTTGTACCTGAATATCTTCATCATTTCCTACAGTGGTATTCAGTGTAAAATTAACATAAATGTGGGATTCGTTAAGGTAAGCAAAGTGGCGAAAAAATTATTAGTGTATAACCGCATCGGTAAGTTCTATCCTCTCCATAATTAAACCTTATAGTTATTATTCAATAACGTCGTCGAGGGCGCTTATTAATGTTTTTGTTTAATTTCTATTTTTGGCTCTTGTCGTTTCGTCGTTGCTGGCTTCATTTAATTTGCTTAACGTTTTTGGCGTGGTTTAAGCATTTTTATTATTTAAAAATAAAACAGATAGGTATTGAGAATCATTCAATTGGAGTCAAATTCGTAAGTTAAATGCCAGCTATGAATCTTTGTAGGAATTCGCATACCTAACCAATAGGTATATGTTATTAAGGTATCGATTTTTACTCCATTAAGTTAAAACCTTCACTACATCACCTATATATTATTAATAGCTCATGAAAGGACAAATTAATTGGGGTGTTATGATCAATCGATTGAAATAATTTGCTTATCAATGAACTTTAAATTTGGCGGTGGATTCATTGTGCTTTAATCTCGAAACACACTACGACATTGCGCATGAGCTTTTGGTATTACACTCGTGCCTTCTCCGTAATATTGGGCATGGAAATGCAGGGTCATCCTGTCTTGGGCAATTTTTGGCAATGATTTCTATCTAATGAACTACATGCGAGTCTCCCAGAATAAAAATCGCCTATTTCATTTCAAAAATTAGTCACTAAATTTGTGATTCTGAAGAGCTTTCTCCATTTGTACAATTTGGTGTGAATAGCTTCAGTAGACAGTCCCAAGAGGAGAAGTGATTCCCAGTCCCCCACCACTACTGTGCTACCATCAAATCATGTTGAATTTGGGACAGCGACAACTCCAACTAAAGATCAGCAGAAGAAGAAAAAAGAGGAAAGCACCCATGTCTCTAAGGCGGCGGCGACTTCTGATGCGAAATCGGCCCCCACAGACGTGCAGTCAAGCTCCAGACGTCGGGCAGCAACAACACAAGGTGCTGTTGCAGGCGGCACCTGTTCAGCTCCAGCGGTGCTCACTCTTTCCTCTTTTCTCCCCGGTGCTGCCACTAGACATTCAGAAAGTGCATCGATTGGTTCCTCGAGTTTTTGTAGTCTGGTGGATCAAGGTTTGTAGTCTTCGTCGTCAACGCTGGCATGTGAAAATCACCCCCCAGTCTGCTTAAATTGCATGCAACGTGTGTCTAGAGCAGCATGTACATACCTCTTTCCTTGATTTCTATTTGCATGTTGGTAGCAAAGCCGTATCTCTGGTGGTGGGCTTGCAACTACGACGCATTTCCGATAACTTTCATCCAGATTTCTTTCTGTATTTGAAAGAGGACCAGCTTAGTTCTTGGTAATCATAATTTTATAAATAGAGACCAATCTTTAACCAATCTCTTCAGTCTAATTGGTGCTTGTACTGAGTCTCAATAAATCAAGGGATGGTTTGAAGGACTGTGCTTAATTGCGTCACCATATTTCCGTTGTCTTATAGGTCGAATTTGTTTACCCGACATTCGCGTGTGTGTGTGTGCGTATGTAAAATCCTCTGGCCATTGTCCTTGCAGCTTATTTGTTAAGTTTCTTGTGGTCAAGGTCGAAATTTGCACATTTGCTTAAAATACACGCATTTTTAATTCACTAATTCTCAAGTATACAGATGTGACTCGTTCTAGTAATCTGGGCTCTTGTTGGGCGGGGGGGGGGGGTTTGCATTTGACCTTGTAGGAGTTCATGTTCGACTATTTGTTTGTATCGCCTATTTTTCTCAATCTTATTTCTAATATCACTTTATTGGAAAGTATATCTGTGCATCGTCTGAAAATGAGGTGTTCAAGTTTCGCCATTAAGGCCTGTAACTTATTCATTTGTACGCTTGGTTGAATCAGCTGATGCATCGTGTTTCATTTGTTTGAGCACTCAAATGTCATGTCTTGTGTCTTATTGTCACATCTCCACTTGCAAATATCTATGGTTAATAGATTGGCTTAATTTTCACAATAAAGATGAGATGCTTGTTTTAGTAATTGTCTTCTGTCGTTGAGAAACTGTGAGGTGAGCATATCACTCTGATTTCTATACTAGCAAGGTGAGAGGCAGAGCTTTTGCGGTAGGGCAATAAAAGAAAACCTAGGTTGTCTTCTCTATTTACTTACTCGGCTGAAAATGAATTGAATGTAGAAGAGGGTAAGGGGTGAGATGCAACCATCGTGTAATTGAAATTGGGCTATACATTTGGTCTTATATTTTGTGCATATTTCATATATTTGTTTCGAATTCCAAACTTCTATTCGAAATGACTAGGAGGCGTTCACGTTATGCTGTTAGAGTCAGGACTATAGTATGGCGTGGCTTTGCTGCTGGGAAATAGTTATCCAAAGCTCAATTGCAAGGAACGAAATTGCATCTTGATTTGTCAATTCCCAAATAAAAACCAGAATTTTAGGCCTAATGAATTGGGGAGATTATTTTGTGCAGCACTCTGTGAAATATTTTCGTTCCCTTTTATTGTGATGAGCCCGGAAATTCTGTTTGTCTAGATTGTTCTTTTGTTCCTTTGCATGCATCACCACATTGTCATGAGTGTTCACGTCGGGAAGATTCCTTTAAAACATACAAAATCATTTTTATTTCCTAGTGGACGTGATGTCGACTACGGAACAATTCTTCACACCTGACCCACCCTCCTCTCCTTCGTCGGTGTCTGCCAGTGTCAAAGCAGCAGGATCCCCTACTTCAATTAACGATCGATAATTATATCCTTGATCTATCTGGCGGTCCTTATCTTTCTTTCTTTATCTTGACCTTAAATTTCCCTCCCTGAGTGTGCATTTTAACTGACAATGTGTGTGTGTGTGTGTGTGTGTGTGAAGGATCTTCCTACATATATGTATTTCACTCGTCAAATCTCTTGACAATATACATTTAACATCATGTTTAAAGGAGATCTCTTGCTTTCGCGGATATCTGATTCGCAGCGTCTGCGCAAGAGTTATTACTGGAGTAGTGATTAACGATTTTTCCCACATTTTTTATTAATGTATCATGCGTATTTGGTAATTCAAGGGTTGCAAATGATGTATATGCAACTGCACATCCATTGATGTGGTTGGGCGGCTGCATCGCTTTTTGTGGGAGATGTAGAAGGTGATAAGGAGATACCTTTTCCATATCCGGGATGGGTGTTTCGGGTACTCTTCTCATCGCATTTGAAAATATGGGAAAATTACCATTGAGTGCACGGAATCTATATTAGCACTTATTTTTCATGTGCTTAAGTGTCTTCTTCGTTTATCAGTGTACATTACTCATTTATACACAGTGGCTTCAAGAAAAATTCGGTACATAATCACCAAAACACTTAAATAGTTCTTTTGGCTTTTATGGCGTCTTATGCCCTTTTTATAATGTCATATTTTAAAAATAGCTTTTTATTTGGCACTTGTTTTTTGAAATTTAGTGTTGATTTACCAATGAACCAAGTCAGCTCTCCTATAAAGCAGGCTCCCCATGTAGTGTCTCTAGTCATCCACTGAGAGATAGAAAAGAAATTTCATCGTGCAAACCTGAGGTCGTTTACACACATTGGGATATGTAGGAGGGGGTGATCGCTCACTCGGTGGTAATACCCTCCATTTCCAGATAAAGTGAAAAGGCACGTCAAAATATTCAGAAAGATTTCTCAGTGCAGTCAGAAATCGCATAAATTATGTTTATTGGCATTCGCTGAGGTGGGTTAAAATACTTTTCTGAAGTTTCTGCATTAAACCAGAAGATAATGAGCAAAGATGGCGAACAATAAAGCCAGTATGCAGAAGGGCTATGAAAAATAAAAAAGGAAACTTATAGGAAAGCTATATCAATTAAATAAAGGAGGAAGCGCAAAATTACTATCAAAAATATTAGTAACCCTTAGATTGCGAAACTATCTGAACAAATGTTGAATGTCATAATCAATTTCGACGGATTCAGGAAATAAAATAGTTTGTTTCCTGAGTCGAAAATAAAACTAAACAAATTATAGGAATTAACTTCAATCTAATTCTTGTTTCATCTTTCAATTCAAATAAATTTCTGTTTCTTATTCTAAGAATGCCCCCCCCCCATGCTAATATAAAATTTAGCCAACGGTTTGGAAAAGAAATCAATATGAACAAAGATTTCACAAGTAAATGGTAGAAATTTGAAAGTCTTAAAAAACAATAGCAAATTTTCAAACTTAAGTTAGCATAGAAGCAATATATAAAATTACATCAAAACATACAGAAATCCTTATTGTAAATGCAAGTTATTATAAAATAAAAATTTATAAAATAGGGCGGAAATTTTATAATCATCACAGCATTTTAGTTAAACAGACACAATTCTGACCAAGGATTTGTTTTAACTTTCCAAATTACCGCAGTTATTTGGTTTGGCCCAAATGGTCAACTTGGAGCTCTGAATGGTTGGTATTTGATGCTTCTTTTGAGTGATTCTGTTACTCTTTCCGGCACCATTGAGATTCCTTATACTTTCACCAAATTCGCCTTTATTAATTACCAAGTGCTGGAATATTACCTATGCTGAGTTCAGTTGAACTTCGTCTGGCCTATCCTATTGACAAAACAGCTATTAAACGACTTTGTGTTGAATGTTTTCCAGTCCGGTATCCAGATACCTGGTATGCTGAAATAGTTTCCAGTGGACGCTTTATGACTATTTTGGCATGTTTAAGTCAATCCGATTTTGAGTATCTCAAAGAAAAATATGATATCGTCGATAATATTGTCGGCATGGTTGTTACCGAATATCGGTCTATCAACAATTGTAAGATGAGTGTAAGTGAAATGGTCTTTATTTTTTTATTGTCATATTAACGCGATTCAATTTTTCTTTTTCTGAATTTTAGGATAGGTCTATTATTCATCCTCGAATCGCTTCGGAATCTGTAGTTATGTACATACTCAGTCTGGCAGTAACTAGGCAATATAGAGAATATGGCATTGGTAAACATTTTGTTATCTTGAATGAAATTTTACTCATTGTGTCTTTGCGCTAAAACGTTTTGATATTATTATTGCTTTCATCTTACCCCTTTTTCCATCAGTTGATTCGAGATTTTAATTTTACTTCTAAATGTATGTAATAATATTTTAAAACGGAACTAAAAAATCTCGGATTAGGAAAATGAACTTAGGCATAAATTGGAAGCCTAATAAAAATCGGGATTGGAATTTTAATCTCAATTCTTGCTAATTGTAAATTTAAAAGCTAAATTCTTAATTAACATAACTTTGTCTAACCATTTCTTATCGGTCCATCAGGCCATGTTACGTTATCATTTAGTATACTTTTTGAGAAGGGCGATTTAATCCCTCACTGCCCTCAATTGAGGCTCTTCTCATCTCCCCAATTCGTCTAATTTAGCAACATGCTCGTAAGGACATTTGCTGTATTCACCAGGCTGTTATTCTCATGCTTTTCATTTTATTTCAGTCAGTCACTGTGTTTTTAAACATGATATCAATAACATCCTCTCTATTATTTAAATTGTGCTGTTCTGTTTTTACTCATTTCCAGCTATTTAACCAATCGTATTGGAAGAAAAGCTTTAAAATCTCGCAATTGCATTGAACTTAACATATTATTCGTGTTTTTTTTATCTCGTTATCCTAGCATGATTACTCTAATTGTCAAAGGCTGGAACAGAGCATCCTTGTTAACTAATTTTGTGGTATTTTCGTTCATGATAATTATTAACATCTCAAAGTGTCTTGGCTGCAAGTATTTCGCATCCTTGACTGTCCTTATTTGTTAATGACATGATGACCTTCGCGCATATCCGCCCAAATGTGAGGTTACGGTATCGATGCCCAACGGCACACATGCAGTGAATTTCTTTTCCTTTTCCAGTTAAGATAATACAATACATTTCAAAGTATTTGAGTGGCATCGATTATATTCCAAACTTTTGAGACATTCTCAGATTATTGTACCTCACAGTAGCAGATGTAATTTACTTAATTTCTCCATTTCTCACAAATCAAAGCTTACTCTATTTGACAGCAGCAAATGAATAAATTAGTAATTCCATACATTATTTCATAAGCTCATTTATGCTTTTTATAAGGGTTTGAATCTATCTTTTAAATAAGTATTAAAATGAACTTCTAGATTGTTGCATTGCAGTGCTTTATATAATTCGAAAGTGTATGATCTGACAGTTTTTTTCTATATATATATATATATATATATATATATATGGAAGAAGTAAGTCTATCTAGGCATAATAATAATAATAATAAATATTGTCTTAGAAACGGAGTGGTTTCTTCTGTTTCCAATCTTCATGCGATTATTCGCTCAAAATTTATGAAACGCCAAACTATTCACTCTCCCTCTACTGCTCATCGAGATTTTCGTTATATTATGGTACTAATCGCAAAATCTGTCTTCCAACGGACCGAATTTAGAAACAGAGTTATATATATATATATATATATATATATAATTATATTAGTCTTTGCGTCCTAATTTTATGACTGGGTATGAAAACCTTATTAGCCTGAGGGTCTGAAGCCCAAAGTAAGAAATGCAATGTCAATGGTTACTTGGAATGTGTTGTCCCCTCACATGCGTTGGGGAATAATCCCATGCCCAGATCTCTTGAATACTACGTTGTTGTTGAGGGAGCTTAAATAGATTGTACTTCTTTATTGATTTCAAAAGGCGAAGTTTTTGGCTAATTTTTTATATCATTATGCTTTGTTTAAGTTTACAACCATCTTTCCTCTAATGTCCATCGAGAGGGTAATGACTTTTCCAAGTGGACAACTTGCTTGTCTTTTTTTAAATAAGAATAAAGCTTTTTTCTCAATTTTCCTATTCTTATTTGCTCCTGTATTCCCAATAAGTAGTGTTGCTTGTGAGCATGTGCCTCAATTTACAATATGGTTGGCGTTTTCTCAAGTTAGTAGTTCTAGTTTTGTTCTTTCTATTAAACTTGACATTGTTAGCTAAACTCTATATCCTAATCGTTATTGCTGAGTTTTTCTTATCGTCATCTTCTTCATCAGGCACAGCTTACTGCTAACTAGCAATAAGCATCGGAAGGCAGTAACAGGGTGCACAATTCAATGATGAGTGAGGAGAACTGGATAAAGGGGGTACATAAAATTGGGTCCTCAGCTTTATTCTAATTTTGGCTTGTTTTGGGTGCTTACTTTTCGTTTGTTGGATATGCCTCAATGCTTCTTGAACAGGTGTTCTAATCTTCAACTTTTGAACTTTATTCTCTAACATGCATAAAGTTTATTGATTGTGTCGATTAAAATGAGTCTTGCCATCTAAGCAACCTTTTTCTGCTTGTTGGTGCTGGTTAAGATCGGCTCATAGTGAGAGAGTTGTGCATTCACCGTGAAGCGAGTTGAACTCGGAAATGTGAAACGTTTAATATTTCATTGGAAGGAAAGGGGGAGGGGGAGGGGGGAATTTAAGGATTTCTTTACTAAATGGTAAAAATTTCCTCTTCTGATCTTGTTCTCTAGTCCATAATGTATTTGATGTGGCTTTATGCTTTGTTAAATACACTATTTTCGGGTAATTGGAGTTGAAAGGCTATTAAAAATTTTAATTTTCATTCATTTTCATTTCCGTGATCGTATATTTCAACCGCGTGCGATAGACTTACTTCCACGTGGTGGTACACCCTGGGCAACGTACACTCGTACCGGCAGTTGACTTCTAACTTCAAATTACCATGACCCCACTGTATGCCATATTCCACCACTTCCCCAGTACTCATCTTACCTTTCCTTCGCCTTTGTGTTTGTTTGTCCCTTTTACCTCAGTGAATCATTTTTCTGCTCCCCTCTCGACTTTTTGTCACTTTGATGTTCCTCCTCCTCTCTGTGAAGCCCGAAGTTAGCTTAAGGGCTAATGGTAACTATCGAAACGCCTGCCCTTTGAAATAAATAAATATTTCAACGTTCAGATAGCAAGATTTGATAAGAACTTTGTATGTTTGAAGTATCGGGTAGAGCGGAACACTTCTTCTTTTTCGTCAAGTTAGTAAAGTTATTACTTACACTCCTTATTTGTAGTAATTGGAAATCTAGTCAATAAATTAACTTGTATCATCCATTCTGCCCTGCTGACTTCTGAGTCTTTTGTGCCATCTAATTTATTCTTCTCTCTTCACTTTAGGCTCTCTCTTGTTATCAATAGTTATTGACCATGCAAGAGGGCAGAGAGGGTCCCTTGCATTAATTAACCCCACCAATCACATCCAGCGTCCAACGTGTTATGGCGACCATGAATCTGTACGTTTAGATATCACTTTACCCCCTCGTACCTACTTAAATACTATTAAGTAGTCTGTCTACCCCTTATAGATTTTTCTGGACCAATCCTTAAGTGCCCATCAAATAGAGTTCGTGCAGGGCTTGCGCCACCAATACAGGCCACAATTTCCCTGTCGAGCAGTCTACCTCCACACAGAATGTACAAATCACACTGCCCTGAAGTTCTACAAACGTCGAGGTTTCGTCCTACACAGATTGATTCCGCGTTGTTATGTTATCAACGGGAGAGTTGCTGATGGATACTGTTGCGTCCTCCACTGCAATGATGGTTATCCCTACAGCTCTCTAATGTATCCGTTCTGTTTACATCAATTTTATTAATTTCATATATATATATAGATATATATATATATATATAGTTTTGCCTATAAGTACTTTGTGAGTAACGTGTAGTATGTGCTCCAATTTTTTCCCTAACATAGAAGTTTGTGTTGTTTTGTGCCTACAGGCAGGAATATATTAACTGGGTATGCCAGAAACTGCACAATGCTGGGGTGTCTACGGTGGAATTAATTAATCAGATAGTGGGGCGTTTGAAGACAACCTTCTCGTGTTTTCGTTTACCATTTCGGAGTGAATTCAAGGTCATACAATGGGGTCCATCGCAGTCATTCAGTCGGGTGTCGTCAACAGATTTTCAACTTCCCCCATGTTGAATAACTCTCTTTGAAGCTGAATTTTAGAGTACTTTATTTTTTCTCTGTACAGATAATATGTATTACTATGCCAGAGGTGGACAAATTCTTCTTTAAGTTTACTTGACTTGTAAATAACAATTTACTTAAATATTTAAGCAGTGTGTATTTATTGTCGTGATATTTTACAGACCATAAAAGGCAGAAAGGAAATACCTAATGGGCATCAAGAAGAGGAAGGGGCGAATAGTTGATTACAAAAGTAATAGAATGCAAGGAGTTGGAAAGCTTCTTTCCTGTAAAGTGGTTCACTTGGGAGTGGGGGTGGGGGGCAGGGTCCTCATTGACTCAGTGCTGGCCCGTTTTTCTTTGGTAGAAAAGGTGAGTATATTTTCTTTGTTTTTTTTTGTCCAGTAACCCAATGACAATAAATCTTGACAAATCCTATGCCTTGTAGATTGTGTCATTAAATAGTGAAAACGATGTTATTTGGGAGGACACAATGTGAACAAAACTTTCCACCCATAGACCCATTAATAGGTATTGTTACGAAAAATGGCTGATGCTCTCGCGTTTAATACGTCTTTACTGCTCCTAAGTCATCAACACTCGAGGTGAGTAAGGCATCGGAGTGAAGGTGCGAATAATTGACGTCAGCTTAGATTGATCTAGGGCCCAAATAACGCTAATCTATTTACGTCATTCGCCTGGGCGTTTAGACGCCAAAACGTGTCATCGTCTGACCGTTTGGGTAATTGTGCGAATGGTAAATTTTTTGACATTTATTTATATCAGATGGTAGGCGTTTTGGTTATCATTAGCCCTTTAGTTGACTTCAGGCTTCACAGAGGGGAAGGAACATCAAATTGAAAAAAGTCGAGAGGGGAGGAACAGAAAAGTGGTTCTAGGATGTAAGAGATATGCTGACACAAAGGTAGAGAAAAAGGTAAGACAAGTACTGTGGAAGTGGTGAAATATGACATACAGTGGGGTCATGGTAGTTTGAAGTCAATTGCTAGTTAATAGACTTTTTTGCCCTATGAGTATGTTGCCCAGGGTGCACCACGTGGGGGTAAGTCTATCGTACACCCCTTGTGACGAACATAAAAAGATATACGTTCCAGTGATGACTTATGACATGATCAGACTACTGTGGTCATTACCTCGCAAATACTATTTTTAAACTTTCCAGTGGACTATTGCGTTTAAGTTTTACATTTGAACCGAATATAAGTGCAGTTTATTGCTTATGTTTTTTTCAAAGAAAATATGACAATTTATTGTCCAGACCTCAACAACTGGTCTTCTTGTATCATTATTTTTCTAAAAGGGAAACTTGAGCGATCACTCAAAGACATCAAATTTAAGCAAAGCCGACCAAATTTACCTTCACATACGCTCATAGAATGAGGCATTTTTATATTATCTCATAGTTAAACCACTGGGAATCTGTCCTTATAACTTTTGTGTTCTGGTGTTGCCCGGGCTAAGATAGCAACCCCGGCAATCCATAGGGAAAGTCCCACCAACGAATCGAAGGATAAAAGGCCATTATAACCACCCACTGCTCTAGACGAGGAAGCCGTTTAGGGAAAAATGGCCGATTTCCGTAACTCCATTACCCATCAATATTTCACGACCAAACTTTTGATGAACTGCACTTATCTACATTATGGTCAAGCGTGCGATCATTTTTAAAACAGGCTTAAATAAAAGTTATGAGATGTGGATCAGCAATTGAACCTTGATTTAGAGCATTAGAAATGGGGGAGATTTCCATAACAGTAACCTATTGGCTCAGCTCTTCAATTGTCATGGCACTGAGGGAGTGAACTTCTAAGATGCGTCCACTTCCAGCGCTATGGAGAAGGCGTCGTCACAAGCTTCCAGTGTGCAATTTCATAAATGACCTCCAAATCCATTCCAATCAATGGTGGAAATTCTACAGTGAATCTCAATATTACAAGATGCTCTTACTGTTTCACCTACGTGAACTTGCGATAGCATCAAGGGATTGACTTCTTCTATCTTGCTGATTTCAACATATGACTATTCTAGCTCACTATCTCTTCCTCTCTAGAGCCTAGTTTCATCCATCCCCACATCTCCGCGTATTCTAATCTGCCTGAACCGACACGAATCTACCGAGATGAAGTCATTTTGCATAGGCAAGTTTAATGTAGAAAACACGCCAAATGGAAGAATACCACCTTCAATCTGTTCATTATGTAGGGGGTGTAACAATTCCTAGACAAAATCTTAAATCATAAAAGCTCGGAAATGTGGTAAAGGCTTGCTACAAAAGATTGAGTTAAAAATTGATGCACTCGGTTCGGTTTGGCGCTTTTGGGAGGAAGAAATAGCCTCAGCGGGATAATCTCCACATACGATAAACTCTTTTGATTAAAAAGGCGATGGCCACGCATCCAATTATGGACAATGGCAAAGAATTTGCGATGAACGGAATTAAACTGTTGGAGGACACGATCCTTTGCTAAAAAGAAAGATAAAACAAGCCTTTAAAAGCCTAAATGTTTGTGCAAAACGGAAAAAATAATTATATAATGCATAAATTATATTGGTAAGTATATTATATTCTGTCACAAACACTGACTCCTGGTTCTAAAAGGAATGCCAATCAATCTGAATGTCATGCCATGGCACAACCCATGAAAATCGATCAACCGGTCAAACCGGTCCACTTACAAAATATCAATTACCTATTCATAAACGGAGATTATGGAACTTCGATTCATTCTGGAAATGCCCACCTTTCAGTGGGGTTTAGAAATTGAGCCATCAGATTCCATTACTCAGAAACACTTTAGAAGGAGATTACAAAATATCACCTGCTAAATAAATCGAAAGACTCACCCATCCGCCACGATTTGCTATCCACTTGAAGGCTCCCTGGGCAAGCTGAATTCCTATCACTTCCACTATTTCAACACACAGATCTTTCAGCATGGAGGGAATGATATTGCCGTTAGATTTTAAGAAGAGCTTGACTCCAAAGTGGATGAAAGCAAAAATTTTGCCCCACGAATATTCTTTATCTTTAAATAGCCTTAACAGAACAGACGTAGGTATATTCTGATAAGCCTAGATGAATAGCAGGAAATAAATAGAACTTCAATAGTGAACTCACCCTGAGAAGATTTTAGAAAGAATTCCAAAGGGTGAAATAGTCGAATGGAATTGACCCAGCATACTTTCAATCTCCGAGCCAAAAAGCGCATTGATCTTTTCACCAATTTGGGCAAGTTGTTCAACCACCTTCTGCTCGTCACTATGACAAAAGAATAATTAGATTAATCGGAAGCAGACATGACAGAACATGAGTCACACGTGGTGTAGGAAGGAGGGGGGAGGGGGGGGGGAAGAAGAGGGATTTCATTATGAATGCTACTACGCATTTTGTCGCAGTTGGAATAACCCAAAAAGAAAAAACAAATGAGACGAGATCATTAACATTAGAGTGAGGGATCTATGAAATGCTACCACGAGAAAAGGAAAAAGACGCATCAATCACCGAATTACAGACTACAAGATTCTACATAGGTGCTCAAAGTTATGACTAAATTGGCACTAATTGAGAAGAAACCGATAATGAGGAAGAGCAAAAAGTGGAAAAGTTTGTGAGTTGTTCAGATTTTACTCAATGCTCACAGCTTATCACTGTCTTGAAAAACTCAAATTGCAAAATTTGACCACATGGTATGGATGATATTGACTAGAATACTCTTGTGGTGAACCAAATCATCGCCATGGAATACTCGCTTAAGTAAGCGGAAAGCTGAATGCTGCATCTGGAGGATAATTTATGCCTAAATTAAGGAAAGTTGCGTGTTCATTGTGTTCAAGTAACAACGTTGATATGCACTGGTCAAAATGGTGATGATAATCTGCAGTCAAAGAAAACATCAATTCTGCTGCCCAATTAAATATATAGAGTGTTATCACTTAACTTAAAGATAGACTACTTCAATCGCACTACTCATAGGACATCATCGATATAATGACCCCTCCGTGAGAACGTCCTTCTATAAAACAATATCACGATGGACAAGAAACATTCATTAACATCCCTTCAGTGATGTTAATCAACAAAAAATAGGAAGATACTTTGCATTGTCCATTAGAACACAATAAAATTTATAAACTCAAGCACAGCAAACACAGCCCAGCTCGAATGAAAAATACTAATTTCAACTGATATTTGTATACAAGAGGTGGGGGGGGGGGGGGGGAATGCATAAGGGGATTTCCGATTTCGACATTAAAATCAATGGAAACGTAAAGCGCTCTCCATGCCTTAACAAGTTTGAACACTGACTACTTTGACTAAGAAGACCAACGCACAAAATCCACCCTACAAAGACAGTAGTAGGATTTTCACAGAATCAACCAATACTACCATTTCGCAAATTAAGAAAATAATTCCTTACCTATTGAGATCAGTAGATAGTTCGGGTAACTCTACGGGACTCTGCGATGCAATTAGACCAGTGAAAATATTTGGAAAGGTGTTTTTCACTTCCTCCTCATTAGTTTCTTCAATCCTGTCTGAAATCTGGATAGAAAATACGTCATTTCAATAGGACAATTCATTCCACTTCATTGTCTACTCCCAAGACAACTCCCACTCCTTCTTCCACTTCATCCCTTTTCACACTAGACTTTATTCCTTCGCTATTTATGCATAACCATCCGACAGCACGTCATTTCAACAGCAACCCTAGGCTATCTTCGAAGGACTTCTACAAGAACTAGACCAATATCTACAGAAAAATTATCTTCCATGCAAATTAGAAGCCTAAAATATGACAAAATCCGGAAGCACTTGTTCTGCAATAAATAAGAGCAATTACTCAGTCTCCGTTCCACCTCCTTCATCTCTACCCAGAATTCTAATATTCTCTAAAATATGTCTACTTTAAGTTCCAGTACTGCTAGGACATTCATTTCCACTGTCAGAATATACTTCCTGGGCTACAGTTGATTCAACGAAACAAAATAGGAAAATACAAGCAATGAATGGGTTCACATTGGAACCAAACACGCACTCTAGAGTGTACTACTCATCTCCTAAAGAATAAAGGTACTGCCATTCTGTCAACTTGACTCCTTACCAAGGTTCTCAATGACATGCACATTCGAAGCATTTCAGGAGAATAAATTAAAGACAAGCGAAAGTGTGTTTCTACTATTGGCGAATCTTTCAATTTGACACTTTCAACTAAATTGAAGCAGATGATATATGCAAACCATTCTACTCGATCCACAACTTCCGTATGCATTGCAGGATAAAACATTTTAGTTACTGAAATATGGTGGGAGAGGTTGGCCACTGTTATAATATACTTCCTCGATGCACCACCCCCTCTAACGACCGTTCCATAAAAGATTTTAGCGACTGAAATGGGGTGGGGAGGAGGGGAATGAACGGTTGAACAATACGGTGAATGTACGGACCCGCATAACAAAAATTGACGTTTCAAATTTACTCAGTGACGCATTTTGCATACGCGCAGGCCCGAACGCATTCATGAACGCAAACGGCGAGAGGAGGTGGGGGAGACTTGCAATTCCGTACTGGCTTCATTTAACAATTATTTCAATCGATTTTACTAACCCTGTGGTCAAGAATATTCAAGTGATGTTTTCATCTACTTAATTGATATTCCACAGTCTCATTTTCACAAAGTTAGATTGCATGATTGTTGAAATTGTCACTATTAAACCGTAAAATGAAACTCTAAATTTCATAAATGCATTTAAAGAATACTTTCAAAACATTAGGAGAATCCTAGACAAAAATTATAACAATATTCGAATGAAGTACAACTACGTCTACAACAACAAGAACAATAAATTCAATTGTAAAGATGGAGCTCGATGATTATTTCTTCAAACAAAATCAATTTCTCTATCACAGAAAAGATTAAATTGAGAACCAAGTAGTCCGTAGAGAACCGTTGTTAGCCATTTCGTAAGGGATAAAGGAATGCGCGCTATACTATTTAAATGAAATCCACAAGAAAGCACTCTCTCCAACAAGAAAATAACTACTCTCCAAGAAGAAATTAACTTCTTTCAAAGTATTTAAATGAAACATACCCTATAAAGGATTAAGTTTTCATAAAGTCGGATTTATAAATAGCTCAAATTACGCAAATGATCCAAAATTAGTAATTGTTGGTTTCAAATCATGGGCATACATAGGTAGCATGGACACCAAATATGGATTCTTAAACAATTATGAAGAAAACGGCCAACAGCGCTTTGATGAAAGGTGGAAAAATTATTCAAATAAGACTTACGTGAAGTTGTTTGTCAAATTGTTTTATTTTTTTCAAGTCAATTGCGGAATCGACAGTTAGACCGTCAACATCATTGGAACATGATCTTTCAGGTGTATTTGGTACCACATCAACTTCAACCTTGCAAAAAGCAATAGTTAATAACAGAACAATGTGAACAATATTTTCTACGAATTAAAGACTCACAGACTGAGCAAAGGATCCGGAATTCATTTCTAAAGACATACATTAATCATTTAGGTTGACAGCACTAAATTTAAGACATTATTACCAAGCTCATATTCAAAAATTATGATCTCTAACACATTGAATCATGAAAGAAAATTTGATGTAAATGACAAACATACAGTCAATGAGTAAGGTAAATGAGGCCATAAAATATGTGGATAAAGACAAATATAAAACAAACGTTCAGTAGCAACAAAACTCAGCAATTCTGAATGCGATATACCGAATAATATATTAATTTTGGCCTTATACTTCCTAATACTTGTACGAACTGACGATTAACTTTAAGGACAAGAGAAAAAACAGACCTAACTACAGTAGATACACACGTCTAACGCGCCTCCTCTGGCGAAAGCTAGTACAATACATTCCAAGAATTATAACAAATATATAAATTCTAATAGATTATATCAATTTGCTATTAATTTAGCTCTTTAGACTTGGAAATTTGTTTTTTAAGCAATTTACTGAATATGTGAATCTTTTAGCCAACAATTTATTGAATAGTTAAAAATAAACAAATGAGATTCCTTCAGGCCAACGGCATTAATTATTTATTTTTATCTTCGAACAATTAAAAGCATGCGATTTAATTATTTTGCAACATTTGCAAACAAGTATGAGTAGTGAAAGTCATATAATATTTAAAATACAGATGCTGTCAATGATTCCACCCTTGGGTCTTGAGTGTCACGGCTTTCATTTGAATGTCCCAAAAAGAGGTATCCGTTTGGAATATTTAAATATATATTAGAGGTCTTCATAATTGCACATTGAGCCAATAGTACAGATTTTATTTCATTTGTAAGCTCCAGCTTTTAAAGATAGTATATTATAAAAAATAAAGGTATTAAATATTAACATGATAGTTAACATTAGCCCCTTAGTTGACTTCAGGCTTCACAGAGAGGATAGGAAATCAATATGAAAAATGTCGAGAGGGGGGAGGACAGTAGATTGCTTTAAAGACGTAATAGTGACAGACAAAAGGGTAGAAAAAAGGTGAGGTGAGTAATATGAAAGTTTTCAAATACGACATACAGTGGAGTCATGGTAGTTTAAAGTCAGAAGTCAACTGCCTGTTAATAGACTTTTTTGCCATATGAGCATACGTTGCCCAGGGCGCACCACGTGGAGATAAGTCCATCCCATACCCCATTCATTAAATACGCACCACGTGGAGATAAGTCCATCCCATACCCCATAAATTGCAAACATGGAATTTGCCAAAATTAAAGATGCGATTTAATTCATTAAAATTTTTCGTTCATTTGAGCCACTTCTTCACGCAGACTCATGTCAATGTCCCTCGCAAACAATGAGAGCTTTATCTTCTGGTATCCCCTAAGCCGAAATCTCAACTCCGTTAGCCAATAAGGAGGGGAATGCCAATGCTCTAAAAGACACAAGGACCATTGCTATCACTTAATGTCGATCTCTGCAACTCCTCTACCCACTCATTTTTCATCATCCAACTCTTGATGAGCTGTACTCTCTCTCTCTCTCGCCTTTTCTAATTTATGGTTTCGTTTTTTACAATATTTAGAAATAGCCTAAGTAGTAGTGGTTATGGAGTGTATATCAACAATTTTGGTTCAGGTGAAGAGGCTGCCATTCACTAAAGTGTACCTCTAAACTCATAATAGAAGAGAGCCATATGCACGAAATTTGGCCACATGTGCAGTTATTTTGTTCATATCATCAGAAATTGATTCACTTTTCCTCAAAAGTTTCACAAGGAATTATTTCTCTGGTTATTTTTGAGGAGAAAGTAATTTCTTTGAGTGATGGTTTAAATATTCTTGCCTTTGCAAGGTCTGAAATAGTTACCTCGTTATTATCTGGTAAACAGTGATCTTTCAAAACTGTACAAAATATTTATTAATGATATATTTCATTTCTAATTGTAAACTAACACCGTTTTTTGATTGTTTTTTTGTACGAACACAACCATTTCCAAGAATTTTAGCTTGCATACTCACGTCCTTGGCAATCGGGAAATTAAAGGGAAAAAGGCCGGGGCACTTTTCAACAAATCCGTTGATAGTCAAAACGATGAAGAATCACTCTTCTCGCCAAATGCATATTCCAATCAGAACCTCTGTATATTCTTATCAAATAATCCTAATCGATAAAACCCCACTGATTTGGTACACTCTTTAGAAGTGGCCATTATTTTGGAGGTTCATTCCAAAAGCACTCATGACGCCAATTGATGCCTAACACGAACAGTAACACGTTCCAGGCCATGTCAAAGTGGGCACGTATATTAACATTAAGCATTATTTGGACACGCCCTTCGTCTGCACCAAATGGGTGCATAGAAGATGCGGTTAACGCATCTAGAGCGAAAATATCATATAATTCACATTTTTATCGTCTGATGTCTCCTATCATGTGCTCTTTGGCGAAGGAACAATCAAAGAGGTTACATTTAGTAAACTTTAGAAGTGAATGTTTACAGGCTTCATTTTGAACCCTCCATAAATCGTCTTCAGAATAGAATATTTATTTATTTCAAATGCCAGGCGTTATGGTAGTTGTCATTAGCCCTTTAGCTGACTTCGGACATCACAGAGAGGAGGAACATCAAAGTGAGAAAAATTCGAGAGGGGAAACAGAAGAGTGATTCACAGATGTCAAAGAGACACAAGGGCAGAGAAAAGGTAAGATGAGTACTGTGTGATTGGTGGAGTATGACATAGAGTGGGGTCATGGTAGTTTGAAGTGTGAAGTCAACTAACGGCTTATAGATTTTTTGAAGTATGAAAATACGTTGCCGAGGGTGCACCACGTGGAAGTAAGTCTATCGTACACCCCATATTATTAACATCATATTTCGTACTTTTCTATTTGCTAGATGCTGGGGACCCCT